>JAUCMX010000052.1:0-45906 GCA_033459395.1 Hemibagrus guttatus | reverse complement strand
GAGCTATTTACACTTTTACATTCACTTCATCATCAGTCTGTCACATTAACCATCATTTAACCATCAAATGTAGTAACAGCGTATTTTAATGGACACAATATTAGAGTTTAACTAATGTTGTATTCTTTGTAGAATAAAGCCCACATTGCACTTCATTAACAACTCCTCATACAGCTAGTTTATTATGTGGCTGGTTATTATTGCATGGAACCAGTGGACACTGTAGATAAGAAACCCAGTAAACACTCTGTTCTGGACATTCTTGTACCATTACAGTTAGAACAATGCTACACTTTATTTATTTGGTCTATTCTAGATTGAATCTAAAAAACAAATAAAAACAACATGACTATGTCAAATGGATTAGTTTTTAATGTTATGTTTGCTTACTTTAGAAACCAGTTTGGATTTAAATGGAATATTGGTTCCAGATGTAGATGCAGACACCTCTGATTTAATGTGTAATTAAATGACTTTAATTAATTTATTGACTGTAAATAAATCCTGGCTTCATCAGCAAGAATCAACAATCTGTCAGCAACATTAGTGACACTGTCATGTGATGCTGTGGGGTGGAGCTTGATGAAGCTTTATGAAATTAACATATTAGATTAAAGAAAGAATATTCCCATTCAGCTAAAACCATTCCAAAAAAGGAATAACTAATAAACTAAGAAAAAAAAAACAAAAGAAGAGAGCAAAAGGAAAACAAAACATCCCAAAAAATCTAAACAAAATGACACAAAAAGTTGATCAGCAACTGTCAAATAGTTCTGTGTTGTATTAGTGACTCAGTTCACTGTCACTGATACTGTGAAGTGATGATCTGTGTAAAATTATGCTACAACAGCATCACTTCCTGGGTGTCGCCTTCTAGAGAGGTGTAAAGTTCAGCACATACAGCACTATTATACAGAATCCTCACAGAGCTGTGTTCAGAAAACGTTCAACTATACAACTTACTGTACATAGTGAGATACATACCACTGATTCTCACTCTAGTTACAGGTAATTAGAAGGTATTTTTTTTATTATTAACTAATACTCTTTACTCTTTGAATTAAAAATAATACTTTATTAATGTTTTTATATCTGAATTATATATATATATTTTTTTATAAATCTCTTCTTTTATACACAGACAGTTTTGCAGAAAAAATTGGACCAAAGGAGGGAAAATGCCAATATTGTCATGAAGGAAAAAGACACTGTTACTCTGAGATGTTCATATGAGTCAAGCAGTGATTATGTTATTCTTTATTGGTACAAACAATATCCTAACAGCGCACCACAGTTTTTACTGTATAAAGGCACAAAGTCAAGATCTGATGATTACAACCCCTCTGGCTCTCGATTCAATGCAGAAACATCCCCAGACTCTACTGTACTTACTATCAAAGATCTGCAGATCTCAGATTCTGCACTCTATCACTGTGCTCTTAGAGTAGTAGCACAGTGATACAGAGTCAATGAGAGACTGTACAAAAACCTATGAGATAATTCATTTGAAGTTAAATGTTAAATATCAAAGATACTTCCTTTAGCAACTTATCAGTTAACCACAGACACAAAAGACAATTGTTGCTAGGTTCTTGAGGGTTCCAAAGAGGTTCTAATCCCACAGGAGCCCTCTCTTTATTGTTAACTTGACTTTGTTTAACCGAGTTCCTTTTGCTCGGACGCCAGCCCATACAAACAGGAAGGCTGTACTGTTTCAGAGTATAGTGAACATCTGTCAGCTCAACACAAGCCAAACAAGGACAACCTGGCTCGTTGGTCTAGGGGTATGATTCTCGCTTTGGGTGCGAGCGATCCTGGGTTCAAATCCCGGACGAGCCCTGGTTTTACATAGAATCCACTGTGTGGGACAAAGCTAACAAAAACTTGGAGTTTATCAAGAGGTCCAAGGAGATTCAAATCCCATGGTGTATTCCACCAAATAACCTCTGAAAATTAGAGCCAACCTTGAGCCTACCTCAGGAATGCTGGGAGTAGGGTGGATCCTTGGATTGAAGCCTCTTACAGGACACCAGTGTGTGTGCTATGTTATGCAAATTTTAACAAAAAATTGATGATTCAGTCGGCTCAGCCGACTGCCCGCTATCAGGCTACAGATGTAACATAGTGACTTCACATGACTTCATGTCACAGCTAAACAGCACAGCAGGACCTTCATCAAGTTGAACAAAAGAGACACGCTGTTACTTGGACCAAAGTCTGCAGTGAATTATTGTATTGCATGCCTCTTAAATGTATACATAATAAGAAATACCAGCACAAACATATGCCAAAAATTGCATCACACCATTTGTGTACTATTTAGTATATCTAATGTAGATAGGGGTCATACCCCAGTTATTTCAGACTAAGAGAATATAATGATCTGCTGCATTTATTGTCATCTCCTCAGTAGAACAGAAGTGATATACTGAAAATAAAAGATAAAAATGAATAAAGCCCAAGGATGAAAATGTTATTGTACACAACACTGAGACTGTCACAGGACCTGAGTACTAATAGTAGCTGGTAATCTGGTAAGCTTTCTCTGGCAGTTGTATGCTTTTTCTGTAATTGTTGTTCCTTAGGGTTCTGTTTGTTCTGCATGTTATTTCAGATCATTACAGAGCCAAGAGCTGACATCACAAGCCTTAGACCACTCAGCCATCCTAACACATTAAGCCTCCATAGATTGTCAAGCTCAGTAGCTGAACTAATACCATTTAAACAATATCTAATCAGCTTGACAGGTCCTCTGTTAAAGTGCAGGATTCTGTATAGGTTTTGTAGTACCACAGAAACTAAACTACACTATTCCAATACTCAACTGTTTTATTTGATAATACTGATAAAGCAAGTGTTGTAGTCAGAAATTAGACTGCTAATCTTTGTTACTTAATCAGCTGTTCAGCTGGTCAGGTTACACTCTACAGTGGTGGTTAATGGCTCATATAATGTAGGAGCCATTTTTTGTATTGTACAGATTTTGTTGTCCACTGCTTGGCGCTAAACCATAGTATGACTAAAGCTCCTGTGTAATGAGTCAGGTGACTTTCGTAATGGGGAAGCACATGGTTTTTGACCGTGCTAAAGGGTTATTTGCTAGGATGTGGATTATGCAGTATGTGGATATGTGCTGCGTTTTCAAGATATGAACTTTATGTACACATGTTGACGAAGGAAGGAGAAGCAAAGATTGAGGCTTTGTTTATTCACTTGAACAAAATAAAGACATTCTGCTTGGATCCACGTTAGTATGTGTTAAATACGTGCTCACTCCTGTTAGCGGCGACAACGACTTAATGGAAGTCCGTGATAATACCGTAATAAGAATAACACCTGGCAAGACTCCATGTTCGACTCCTGGCTGGCTCGGCTCCTTTTAGCCCAGTCCAAAGGTGTGCAACAGACTCCAGCGACTGAATTTCCGGCAGAGTACTCATAATCTCTGAAATGCGTAGTCCTGTACTGGCTTACTGCAACAGGTCTACTACCTCATGCTTCGTCCAGCGGCTGATCTACCCCTAGAGTCACAGCTCGAGTAGCTGAATGCTCGGAGAGCCGTGGACGCTGACCACTTTGTGCTCTGCAATGCAGAGTTCCCATGCAAAGTTCTGGACAGTACCACTTGCTGACCGCAACGGAACTCAAACTGCTTGCCGGCCGAGTGAAACGGCCGACTTCAGCTCGACCGGGACTCCTCCTGGTTTTTTCCCCCCATCGAAGCCCCCCTCTTCAGAGGTGGCCTTTACAGCAGGCATGTGTCCCATATGGTCTAGCGGTCAGGATTCCTGGTTCTCACCCAGGCGGCCCGGGTTCGACTCCCGGTATGGGAATGTGGCTTTATTGGATTGCTGGTAGAACTGGCAAAGACACTCTTACTCTGAAATGTTCATATGAGACAAGCAGTGAATAATTTATCTTTACTTGTACAAACAATATCCTAACAGCGCACCACAGTTTTTACTGTATAAACGCACAAGGTCATATGCAGGTGCTGGTAGCACTCCTGATGATCATCGTTTAGAGGCAGAAGCATCCTCAGACTCTACTGAACTTACTATCAGAGACCTAAAGCTCTCAGATTCTGCACTCTATCACTGTGCTCTTAGAGTAGCAGCACAGTGATACAGTGTCAGTGAAAGGCTTTACAAAAACATAACAATGGCACATACGAAGAATCTGAAACCACAACAAAGACACTCCATTTACCAACCTGTTATCAGTTAATCACAGACATTTCTGCTAACATATGCAGCTGAAAGAAGTACAGAATTAAAATATTATTTTTTATTTTATTTTATAGTTTTATTTGTATAGTGCTTTAATAATAAACATTGTCTCAAAGCGGTTTTATATGAATATAAATATTCAGAACAAAAATGCTAAAGTTTCAAATTTAAATATATTTATGAACAAGCTAACAACAGCAGATAATTAATCGTGCACTAATACCTGAATTAATTCTTACTTAAATTTAAACTAATGATGAGTTAAGGCATGTACTAATCCCAAACTAATGAAGCGCTAACCTTAACTACAACAATCTTATGGAGTGGAATGTGGACTGTGAAGGATCATATCATTGGTCAGACGTACTGAATGAACACGCCTCTTACTTTGAGTCTGATGGTAGAGGAACTATTGATTCTGATCAAACTGCTTCATGTTGTTTGTGAATGAAATGATTGAACTAGGAGAATGAAGAAGGATTTGCTGACATGCTGATGTTGTTTGTTCAGATCGTCACCCTTTCAACAAGAAGAGAGAGGGCAGAAAATGTGTAGCACTAATACAATCTGCTGTACACAAAGGTGTAAAAATGACAGATGACTATATTTGAGAAAAATTTTTGCACTGAAAACTATTTTAAACACTAATGTAAAAATGTTTATTTCTTCCAATTTACATTCGTATCACTTGATTACCACTCTCTCACTGACTGAAATTTCTGAAAATAAATACCAGACCTGGACATGCTGATTTGAATAAATCCTAATATTAAGACTTGACTCTTGAAAAAATTGCCATTTTTAAATGAATGTATTGAGAGACTGAAACGCTAACTGGTGTAATGATGTAACTTACTGAAAGAGTCACTGAGAACTTCAGTAAATGAATCTGAGCGAATCTTTTTGGTGAACGGAATCAAAAGATCCCACAATAACTGTTTTTATAATGAAGAATTCATCAATACACATACATTTTAAAAAATTTTATTTTTATAACATTTTATTTGTCTTTTATACTGCTGAATAAACTACTACATAGAAGCAGAAACTGCAGTAAAATAAAGCAAACCAAAATCTGATTCAGAAATACGCTAGGCTAGGCTATGCTAAGCGAGGCTAGGCAAACAAACATGCGTCAAACAGAAGCTAGGCAATTACAAGGTAAGACAAAGGAGCTTAATTCGTGTAGCAAATTACTGCATCACTACTCACTTAACACAAAAAAGGCGAACCAACTGAACAGGGGAAATGAACATACAACCAAAATAGAGTTCAACTCTAATGTGCAGTGCTGTCCTCTGGTGGTCTAGCAAGGGAATATCCCAGATATCCATGATACTACTCATATGTTGCATTTTTAAATTGGGTGTGTTATTATTATTTTTTAAACCATTGTAGTATAACACAGGATAATAATCTTAGAAAACTCTGGTTTTAAATGTTAATAAATAACAGCATCTGGTAAATAAATGAATGTTATAGTATTAATTCCACCCTTGTGTTCAAAGGAGCAGAGCCCTGGACCCGAGTCACCCAGAACACATACTAGTACTACAGTGGGATTGGAAGAGAAATGAATGGAGAAAGATGCAAAATGGGTTGAGATGAAATTATTATCAGAGTAAAGGGGTTAAAAATGATTTCTTCTTTATTCTCAAAGAAACCTTATTTTCTTACAAAGTGGTTCTAACAATAAGCCACCTTCTGCTGGAAAGGTGAAAGTGAAAGTGAAAGGAAAAGAAACAAAACAAATGTCTACACACAAATCAAGTAAATACCACTGCATCATACATTTAATCCAGTAAAACTGTCTTAGATAGAGTTTCACAGAACAGTGAGGCAAAGGAACAAAGTAGGAACAATCTAAAAATGTACAAATGGAAAGTAATAATATGCAAAAGACACACAATGACAACCGTGTGACCCAGTGAGGGTTTTAGCTTGCACACCAGCAAAACCAGTGTCACACAGTGCAATTCTAAAAAGCCACCTACTGAAGAAAGGAGTTAGCATATTATAACAATTCCTGAATGTTTAGAATTACCATAAAGATATTCTTATTTTAGTAATGAGAGAGAGAGAGAGAGAGAGAGAGAGAGAGAGAGAAAGAGACCCAAAAAAGTGATGTAACCCATAATGTCAAAATATCACAGGAAATTTTAGTAAAAGGTGTGAGTGAATCCTTGACTTCTTAGGATCACATTGCTTTATTAATACAAAAATATTTCTACAAGATTTATAGAAACAGTACACAGTACAGAACAGTTGTCATGAATATGCATAAATGCAAGTAGGTGGAGCTAGAGGTGGAGATGTACATCAAAGAGTAACACTGGCATTCATTTCTAAAGCTAGAGGTTTGAACTAAACACTCAGGAAAACAATGTTGTTCCTCTTCGTGGTGTTTTTCACTCTTGCTGATGTTGGTAAGTCATATACACTGTACACAAAATATTATTTTTTAATCATTTTAATTAAGAAGACAATTTTCCATGTGAAATGTGTGATTTTTGATTAAAATATCACAATATTGTTGTAATCTTTTTATAGCAGAGGCTGCTGACAATAGCATTAAACCAGATCAAACCAATGTATTTTCAACTGAAGGCAGCAACATCTCACTGTCCTGCACATACAGTGGGGCAAAAAAGTATTTAGTCAGCCACCAATTGTGCAAGTTCTCCCACTTAAAAAGATGAGAAAGGCCTGTAATTTTCATCATAGGTACAATTCAACTATGAGAGACAGAATGAGAAAAAAAAATCACATTGTCTGATTTTTAAAGAATTTATTTGCAAGTTATGGTGGAAAATAAGTATTTGGTCAATAACAAAAGTTCATCTCAATACTTTGTTATATACCCTTTGTTGGCAATGACAGAGGTCAAACGTTTTCTGTAAGTCGCCACAAGGTTTTTACACACTGTTGCTGGTAGTTTGGCCCATTCCTCCATGCAGATCTCCTCTAGAGCAGTGATGTTTTGGGGCTGTCGCTGGGCAACACGGATTTTCAACTCCCTCCAAAGATTTTCTATGGGGTTGAGATCTGGAGACTGGCTAGGCCACTCCAGGACCTTGAAATGCTTCTTACAAAGCCACTCCTTCGTTGCCCGGGCGGTGTGTTTGGGATCATTGTCATGCTGAAAGACCCAGCCACGTTTCATCTTCTATGCCCTTGCTGATGGAAGGAGGTTTTTACTCAAAATCTCACGATACATGGCCCCATTCATTCTTTCCTTAAACGGATCATTCGTCCTGGTCCCTTTGCAGAAAAACAGCCCCAAAGCATGATGTTTCCACCCCCATGCTTCACAGTAGGTATGGTGTTCTTTGGATGCAACTCAGCATTCTTTCTCCTCCAAACACGACAAGTTGAGTTTTTACCAAAAAGTTCTATTTTGGTTTCATCTGCCCATATGACACTCTCCCAATCCTCTTCTGGATCATCCAAATGCTCTCTAGCAAACTTCAGATGGGCCCGGACATGTACTGGCTTAAGCAGGGGGACACGTCTGGCACTGCAGGATTTGAGTCCCTGGCGGCGTAGTGTGTTACTGATGGTAGCCTTTGTTACTTTGGTCCCAGCTCTCTGCAGGTCATTCACTAGGTCCCCCCGTGTGGTTCTGGGATTTTTGCTCACCATTCTTGTGATCATTTTGACCCCACGGGGTGAGATCTTGCGTGGAGCCCCAGATCGAGGGAGATTATCAGTGGTCTTGTACATCTTCCATTTTCTAATAATTGCTCCCACAGTTGATTTCTTCACACCAAGCTGCTTACCTATTGCAGATTCAGTCTTCCCAGCCTGGTGCAGGTCTACAATTTTGTTTCTGGTGTCCTTTGACAGCTCTTTGGTCTTGGCCATAGTGGAGTTTGGAGTCTGACTGTTTGAGGTTGTGGACAGGTGTCTTTTATACTGATAACGGGTTCAAATAGGTGCCATTAATACAGGTAACGAGTGGAGGACAGAGGAGCCTCTTAAAGAAGTTACAGGTCTGTGAGAGCCAGAAATCTTGCTTTTTTGTAGGTGACCAAATACTTATTTTCCACCATAATTTGCAAATAAATTCTTTAAAAATCAGACAATGTGATTTTCTGGATTTTTTTTTCTCATTCTGTCTCTCATAGTTGAAGTGTACCTATGATGACAATTAAAGGCCTCTCTCATCTTTTTAAGTGGGAGAACTTGCACAATTGGTGGCTGACTAAATACTTTTTTGCCCCACTGTATACTGGATCAGTTAACAGACTTCACTTATATCGACAAAAATCTGGATCAAGACCTGAGTTTCTGCTGCTAATTGATGAAAGCGGTAAACATGTCACTGAGGCTCAACCACCTCATCCACAATTGTCCATAAAACAAGATAAAACGAGTAAGAAAGTGGATCTGATCATCTCCTCTGCTGCTGTATCAGACTCTGGAGCCCACAGTGACAGGAGATCCAGCTGCACTGTACAAAAACTTTCACACAGTTTTGTTATACTGAAAGCAGCTCTTCCAGTGCTTCAGAGAAAATTACATGCCCTTTTGAGGAATTCTCTCTTTCTCTCTACTGGTCAGAGTCATGACTGATACAGAGTCTGTCCCACACATGAGATAGGAAAACACTCTGAATGGGATGTCAGTCCTTTGCAGTGCTCCATACACAAACCCTCTCACACACTCATTCACACAAAAGGGCAATTTCTCCTAGCAAAATTTCCTACTGTCATGTTTTTTTGGAGGTGATGCAAAACTGCACACAAACTGACAGTAACCTGAACTCAGCATCAAACTGGGGACCTTGAAGCTGTGATGCAGTAACACTACCTGCTGGGTCACTGTGCTATCACATTGTTAAAATCCTTCTGCTTAAAGTGTTTTCTTGTAGTGTGGTGTTGTGTCATTGTTATAATAAAGATTTCTACTCTCATGGTACAACTTCATATTCACTGATAACAAGTGCACTAAAGACAAGGCTCGGCTCAATCCTCATAGCAGAATAACACAATGCCAGTGGACTCATGAGCCTCTCTGTTCTGACTGGAGTAATTACACTGCAGATGAAGGGCTTATACACTGCATTATGAAGCCACCACAAACTGCCTGGTGTTTACAATTTTAATGTAAGGTCTAATATATAATTACTAATCCAGAGTATGTATATATGTGTGTCTGTATGACCTGTTTGCAGGGTTTTATTTATTAGTGTTAAGGTTTTTCTCTTTGCTGAACACAAGATGGCGCTGTCACTTATCTTATTGTGGGTCAAGTACTAGAGCACCACACAACCTGCTCACATTCTCTGAGATGATGATGCTACTTTTCACAGTAAAACCTTTGTGACATAGAATATACTTGTTCTGGAACACTGAAAACTGGAAACTTATCTGTAAATCTGCCTTTACGCTTCTTTCTCTTCTTCTGATGCTATTGTAAGTACAGGAAAGCTTTATTTTTTAGATTTAACTGTTAAAGCTGAGCATTCAGGGATTAATTCAACATTAATTGTCTAGTATAAAATATTAATTACCTTCTTATTCTCATGTAAACCTCATTCTATTCCTCTTAGTGGTTCTAACATTAAGCTTCCTGCTGGTGTTCATACAACAATTCTTTAATTTGGAGACAACACTAACATAGCGTTTGCTTAAATGTGCTCTGGACAGGTTCTCCATATGAGGCTGAATGTAAAGGCAGGATGTTTCAGTAAGAATCAACAATCTCACAATAATGTGCTGCTGTGGGCGGAGCTTCATGAACCTTTATAATGTTAACATATCAGAGTAAAGAAAGAATATTTTCATTCAGCTAAGAGCAGTCATCATGTTCACTGTTATATTCATGTGTCTGTGGATTTCACTAGGTGAGTAAACACTGACTTTTCGTTAGTTCAGAAAGGATGTGTAGAATTTGTTACTAATTAGTTTTATTAATTGATTCTGTTGTGTTAGAAAACAGTTAACATTGATTTTTGTATATTCAGAAATTGTGTTTAATTAGACTACTTAGACTTATTAGTTAATTGTGTGGCATTAGAAAGCCTGATTGTGTATAAGCTAAATACATTATGTTCTCTTCTCTATGACAGGTGACTCCATGGCAGATTCAATAGAGTCGCTTTTCACTCATAAAGCTGTAGATGAAGGTGATGAAGTTACTCTGTCCTGCAAATACAAATTCAGTGTTTCAGGAAACAACTACCTGCAGTGGTACAGACAATATCCACAATCTAAACATGACTTCCTGCTTTATATTTCTACAAATGGAGATCCAAAATCCAACACCACAAGAATGTCTCCTAAAGTTCATGGAAATAAACAAGTGGATCTGATCATCTCCTCTGCTGCTGTATCAGACTCTGCTCTATACTACTGTGCTCTGCAGCCCACAGTGACAGGAAATCCAGCTGCACTGTACAAAAACCTTGACACCGTTTTGTTATATTGAAGTATACTGGTGAATTAGAAAAATGTACATATGCATTTTGAAGGACTCTTTCTTTCTCTCTCAAAATTTAAAAGAAGTTTATATTAATAGTAAATGTATTATTATTAATAAATGTATTATTTAGAGACAGCTCATTTCTTGATGTGATTCCAGTCTTTTACAGTGCATCATGCACACACACATTTACTCATTCACTCCTAGCAATTTGTAATTAAATTAGAAAAGTGTGGAAAAGAAAAAAAGAAAGTGTGAAGCAAAGACAGAATTATCTCTTAAAAGTTTTGAATGGTTTAAAGTAAGATAAGTTCTCAGACTAGACCTGCACAAAGCAGAAAGAAAGCATAATAACATCAATAACATCAAATCCCCCAAACTGTTATTGTACAATAAAATAAAACTGAATTCTTAAAAAAGTTTTTTTCATATGCTAATGAGACAGGAGGAAATTAGAAAGTCATGTGACGCTTCCCAGAGTCCTAATTAGCATATCACAATAATGATGGATTCTTATATAAGAAAAAAGTGACAGATTCAGTGAAAAAGAGGCATGCAGCTGCTTATGAAACCTACTACAACCAAAGTAGAATACACATAGCTACAGAAATGACAAGGTGGAAGGAACTGAAATACAAACTGCAGTTGAAATTGGATGAAAACGTGGCATCTTTGTTACTTGACAGTTGTCTTCAAGCTATTTTGTTTCTGCTCACTCCCAATTTAGACATGACACCGCATACAACGGGGTCGCCACAGCGGACCAACTTGTCCGCACAACAACTTGGCAAATGTGTTACACCGGATGCCTTTCCTGTCGCAACCCTCCCATTTTTCCGGGCCTTCCGCATGATAGGTGAGAAACCTACCACTGAGCCACCAATGCCCCACTCACATGACACTGCATAATATTTATAATAAAGTTGTGCATCGAGCCACAAGCTTTGTTTGCTTATTGATTTCATGTTTTCAACTATCTAACTGAGTATTAAACTTTTACTCACCGTGTTTGTGCTTTCTTGGGAAATGTCCGTCATGTTCGGACACGTGCTTTTACAGTCATGTGACCTGAATATATTTGCATACATAATGAGGTTGGGCGGGATATTCAAATAAATGAGCTTGTTTCTGTTTAGGTGTATGTGTTTGTGTTATTGTTTTATATTGAAATTACATATCAAAAGCAGTGAATGTCCTGACACTTACATCTGAATATAAAAAAAGATAAATTAACATATCATCTTTTTCAATGTGAGAACGTATATTACTTTAAAGGCCCTGCTCAGGGACTGACCATGTGACTTAAACCCCATTTTGCCATTCAACAAACCAGCAACACTTAACCACTTGAAGCACCACTGCTGAAGGATTCGTTTTAACATACAACAACAGACTTCTGTACAGGATCACAACACAATGGAAAGAAACCAATGTCTGAAGTGGGAATCAAACCCACACCTCCAGAGGAGACTGCGACCTGAACGCAGCACCTTAGACCGCTAGGCCATCTTGACAAAATAAAATTTACCAAATTATCAACCTAAGTAACTGAACTAATATTAATGAAACAATATCAGCTTGACAGGTCCTCTGTTGAAGTGCAGGATTCTGTATAGGTTTTGTAGTACCACAGAAACTAAACTACACTATCCCAATACTCAACTGTTTTATTTGTTAATACTGATAAATCAAGTGTTGAAGTCAGAAATTAGACTGCTAATCTTTGTTACTTAATCAGCTGGTCAGATGGTATAGTTTGCGTATGAGTTAGGTCGCCTCTTGACATAGCATTAGCAAAGCAGTGAGTTTACTTGCTCTTCACTGTACTAGCAACAGCACGATTCAATTGAATTTTATTTGCATATCGCTTGAAATAATGGACATTGTCTCAAAGCAGCTTTGCAGAACATAAGAAACATAAGAAACATAGTGCTAGATGTTAGACAAAATCATCCCTAGTGAGCAAGCCTGAGGCAACTGTGGCAAGGAAAAACTCCCTTAGATGGTATGAGGAAGAAACCTTGAAGGATCCAGACTCAAAAGGGAACTCATCCTCATTTGGGTGACATCAGGTAGTTCTGGTTGAAATGGAAATGGTTGCAGCACTCATCTTTTATCTACCACACATTGGGTCTATTTATACACACAGACACAGACACAGACACAGACACAGACACAGACACAGACACAGACACAGACACAGACACAGACACAGACACAGACACAGACACACTGATACACACACTGATACACAGCACTGATACACAGCACTGACACTGGAGACTCCTTACACACTTCATACACACACACACACACACACACACACACACACACACACACACACACACACACACACACACTGATACACAGCACTGACACTGGAGACTCCTTACACACTTCATACACACACACACACACACACACACACACACACAGACACAGACACAGACACAGACACACTGATACACACACTGATACACAGCACTGACACTGGAGACTCCTTACACACTTCACACACACACACACACACACACACACACACACACACACACACACACACACACACACACTGATACACAGCACTGACACTGGAGACTCCTTACACACTTCATACACACACACACACACACACACACACACACTGATACACAGCGCTGACACTGGAGACTCCTTACACACTTCATACACACACACACACACACACACACACTGATACACAGCGCTGACACTGGAGACTCCTTACACACTTCATACACACACACACACACACACACACACTGATACACAGCGCTGACACTGGAGACTCCTTACACACTTCATACACACACACACACACACACACACACACACACACTGATACACAGCACTGACACTGGAGACTCCTTACACACTTCATACACACACACACACACACACACTGATACACAGCGCTGACACTGGAGACTCCTTACACACTTCATACACACACACACACACACACACACACACACACACTGATACACAGCACTGACACTAGAGACTCCTTACACACTTCATACACACACACACACACACACACACATACATACACAGACACACACACACACACTGATACACAGCACTGACACTGGAGACTCCTTACACACTTCATACACACACACACACACACACACACACACAATTATAACTTGAATAACCGCTTACAGAGACACACGTGCATGCGGACACACACATGTGCACACACAAACACAATGCACCTGTTTTCATAGTTTTGTTTATGTAGCTATGTGCTTTTGTTTGGATTCATGCCCTGTCTCCGTCCTGTGTAATGGAGTTACACACAGGTGCATTGTGTTTAGCTTTCTATTTGATCCCTCGATTAAAATGGTACATATGTGCTAAGTTCATAAAAAATGAGCCTTTACCTTTTTTCTGAACCTTCTTGTGAAACAACAAAGGGAAACCTATTAGATAGAATGCAGGGAAACACTTTTGAATTACAGCCAGAATAATGCACTGAAGTCCTAAATATATATTGCATGGTCTTAAATTTGAATTCACATGATCTTAGGTTTCAGGCTGTTTTTCATCTGCTGCTGTTTTTTCTTATATGATTCAGTCTGTGTTTAAAAATAAAAATGTCACATCGTCTCACAAACATTTGATAATTCAGGTCAATCTTACAGGGTGAGATGGGAGACGAATACAGGTAACATGTCTCTTTAACTCCAAGGGTGGACAAATCCATAGCACGGCATCCAGCAGAAACGGATTTTATATCCAGGCTTTTAGGTTTTTATTCATAGTGCATAGGAGACAAGTAGATTCACAAACACAAAAAATAAAGAAACTCTACTCTTACTGCAAAAGCATAAGAGGTTATCTGTATGTATATTGAAGATGAATTCTATTCTTCTATTCTGAGAAGAAAGGTTTTATTTGTCCACCCATTCATTTAAACAAACAAATTCTTGATTGCTGACAATGTTATAGCAGGACATTTTGTTATTCCTATTATTTTGAGCTTTCTCTGCCCTTGTGCTGGCCAGTTTATGTGTAAATTGACCAAACTTGTGTTTGAGATGGATGGAAAAGGGGAAGTGCTGTACATGTAGCAGTTCCCGATCTGCACATAAGGATTTTCACACTGGAGACAGCAGGGATGGCTTCAAATTGCCATTTTTATTGATCCTGGAACACATGGAACACTTGATCAGAAAAAAACATTCACCATGCTATCTTCTTTCTGCATCACACACAAGATTAACTGGAGGATAAGGAGAAAAACTTTTACGTCTTGCCTCGCCAGCGTCCAGTCGCGGTCTGAGGTTGACATTACAACAATTTTATGTTTAACATTGTGTAATACATTACAATACAAAAGAAATAAAAGAAATGAAAATACAATTACTGCTTGGATGTTGTTCTTTCCATATGTATTACTAATAGTGAAGGATGTATAAAATTAATGTTCACACAACCCAGCATAAACATTCCCCAAACATCATACACATCCATATCATGCACGTTTTTAGAATAAGGAAGAACCCGTGAAAAATGATTTGCGTGATAAATAACTAAACATACCTGGAACACATGGGACACTTGATCAGAAAAAAACATTCACCACGCTATCCTCTTTCTGCATCACACGCTGTGCACAAACCACCGATTGATTAGCTCCATGTGTGTCAGATAAAATTTGCATAAAACTCATAAATCTCACAACATACAGAAATACATATGTATAATCGATTCAGAACACATTCAAGTTAGTATTTAATAAACTTTAGTCAAATGAACACTGTTAACCGTACCAAGATTACAATACACCATAATTAAAAGTTCCTATACACAATAATATTGAAGGATCCGTGTAGATATTTAATACATAACAATTGTCTTTTAGCTCCACGAAAAATAGTTTTGGGAAGTTCATCACAAGAAATACAATAAAATTAATATTTCTCTTCCCAACTGGTTACATACAGAATAGTGTCCTGGGACAGCTCTTTCTTGGATGGATTAGGACAACAGCAGCCTGCAGGATCACTGTACAGTATTGCCTGCCATGAAGGTTCGATCCGTCATCTGCATCTTCCACATTGTGAGATCTGTAAGTTGACTCATAGCTATTTTTTATAAATTCATGGTTAAATATTAAATATTTTTAACTATGAATGAAATCTGCTCACTAACTATGTGTCTGAACACTGTATGCCATTTTCTAATGATGTATTAAACATGACTTTAAAAGACTTATATTAAGCTTCAAATTATAAAGAACAGCATACACTGTACATAGCTTGGTTTGTAATCAAAAACAAAAACATAAATTAAACAGTGCCTTGGTATATTTGAATAATATCTGGAGGCAGAACTATATTCATAGGAAAAGGTTGGATTTTTCTATTCCTCTCAGTCCACTGTCAGACAAAAAGGTCCAGATCATCAAAACTCATATTTTTACTGGCCTAAAGCCTGTTCAAGAGAATGATTATGACGTGTGATATGTAAACTATTTTATCATGCTTAGTATTTTAGATCTGACAAATAGTTTTCATTTGTTAAATATTTGTTACATTTGTTAAATAGTGTTTTTATACTTTAGTTATCAGTTGTATCTAAGGTCTGAGTACTAATCTGCACATGTAACTAACAAGTTATGGCAAAGTGCATACAACAATGAATTTAGTAAATCAGATCCCCCATTCTAAGCCTAATTAGGCAGAATTCGTAGACTACTGGGGTTAAATATCCAAATCATGTTGTCATTATTATCTAACATGCCTGATTCTGGTTGTTTATATGTTACGGGTACAGATGAGGTTAAATTGAGTGCAGCACATGTGACTGTTGACATATGGAGCTCATTCAGCCACTAAAAATAGCAAACAGACAGACATCATAGACATTCAAGGTCTTTCCCTCTTCGGTCTCTTAAGAGCACTGCTATTCCAAGAATATTCAATTCAGTTTATTTGTATAGCGCCTTTTACAATGGACGTTGTCTCAAAGCAGCTTTACAAAAGTAAAGAAACAGAAAGGAGCAAAAAAAAAAATTATTAAATTAAATTATTAAACTATTTTATCCCTAATGAGCAAGCCTGCGGTGACGGTGGCAAGGAAAAACTCCCTGTGAGGAAGAAACCTTGAGAGGAACCAGACTCAGAAGGGAACCCATCCTCATTTGGGTGACACTGGACAGTAAATAATGTAAATGTAAATAGTGTCCTATCTACAACAGCAACCAAGGGCCCACGAGGAACTATTAGGTCAGTGTAGTTTCTGAGTTCATTATAGACACTAATTCCTTGCAGTCAGAAGCTGACAGATGTAACGGCAGATCGGTGATGGTGTTATAGTCCCCAAGTGGCTCTGTCCACGGCTGTCTCCTGGTCACAGGCTGTCTCCTGGTCACAGGCTGTCCACACAGATCCATTCACAGCATCAGTGAGCACCACCAAGAGACGAGACACTGGAAGCTCAGGAGTGGGACGTATAGTTTGACAGAGAAAGACAGAGAGAGAGAAAAAGATATTAAGTATGCTTGTGATCATGTGATGTTTAAAGACAATGTAGATTATGTGTAAAGTACAGGCAGGGACTCCGGCAGAACTAGCTATGACAGCATAACTGAAAGGGAGAGCCAGAAGGTGACAGACATGAAGGCTGTGAACGCGACTTGTGAGAGTTTTAAGGTGACAGCATCCAAACAGCCCAGTACACCAAACACTCTAGGCCCATGAACCTTCCAGATCTGCTCCTTTACCTAAGAAAAACTATACATTGAAGGCTTGACTAAACAAATATGTCTTCAGCCTAGACTTTGATCAGAGTAGGCGTGGCGGATCATAAATAACCAAAAGATCGCTCAGGTACTGTGGCCCATTTAGTGCTTTATAGGTTAGTAACAGTATTTTGTAATCAATGTGGAATTTGCCTGGGAGCCTATGCAGTGTGGCTAAGATAGGAGTTATGTGTTCATATCTTCTGGTTCTATTTAGGACTCTAGCTGCTGCATTCTAGACTAACTGGAGCTTGTTTATGCTCCTACTGGAACATCCAGACAGTAAGGCATTACAATAATCCAACCTAGAGGTAACAAAAGCATGAACTAGTTTTTCAACATCATGAAGTGACATCATAATTCTTATCTTAGCAATATTTCTAAGATGAAAGAAGGCTACCTTAGTGATATTATCTACGTGAGCTTCAAACGAAAGACAAGAGTCAATAATCACACCAAGATCTTTTACTGCTGTATGAGATGAAACAGAAAGACCATCCACAGTTATTCTGTAATCAGAAAGCTTACTTCTGGCTGCATGTGGTCCTAGTACAAGCATCTTGTCTTGTCAGAGTTAAGCAGGAGGAAGTTAGTAAGCATCCACTGTCTAATGTCCTTTATACATTCTTCAATCTTAATAAGCTGTTGTCTCTCATCTGAAACATTAGCTGAAACATACAGCTGTGTGTCAGCCGCATAACAGTGGAAGCTAATACCATGTTTAATGGTATAATTGCACCAAGGTGTAGCATATATAAGGAGCAAAGCAGTGGGCCTAAGACAGAACCTTGTGGAACACCAAACATAACCTTAGTATGCATAGAGAAGTCATCATTTAGATCTACAAACTGATAATGATAAGTCAAATAAGACCTGAGCCAGGAGAGGGCTGTTCCTTTAACACCAACAACATGTTTTAGCCTGTCAAATAGAATAGTGTGGTCAGTGGTGTCAAAAGCTGCACTATGCTATGCTGCAAGAAATGAGAGCAGCACCTTCCCGAGTGGGATGGACACCGTCCCGTCCTAACAGGCTAGATTTGCGCTCAAACGAGCTCCAATTATCTATGAAGCCCACATTGTTTTCGGAGCTATTCCAAGAATATTATCCCATCGCAGCCCAAGTACTACTGTTCTATACAAAAAATAAATGGAAAGCACAGGATGAGTAAACTGCATATGCACCTTTTGCCACTTTAATACGGCTTTAATAAGTAGTGCTAAATATTTACATAATTATCGTTTACATGTTTTGGTCATCATGGGAAGTAACAAAAAAAGGTATTGCTAAATACTTTAATCATAAACACAACATTTTACTAAAATTGTATTTCTAGATTGTAGCATTTAAAGTGAATACTACTTAATTTTGTTTCCTTTGAAGGTGTAGAAGCAGCATTTGAGCATCACATACATTGAGACAAGCTCCAAATGTAAACTGACTCCTGGTAAAAAATACTGGTCATGTTGTAAAAATACTGATCATGATCATGTATTCCATCGCAAGATAAGGTACAGCTCATACTATCATACAAAAGACTGATCAAAACTTTGGTCCTTTTCAAAGAGACATAGTTGAACTTGGTTGACATTCATTCTGAAATAATCTCTGCATTACCTGTTTCCTTAGATTGAGAAGTTTGAGTGTGACTATGGCTCTAATTATTATCATACATTTAAGATGCTCTGTAATATCAAGGTTGATAAAGTCAACTTTAGGTCTTTTGGATGAAAATGAACAGGAAGTCTGTGAGTGTTTGGTCTTGCTTACAGGTAAATTAGCATGTACATACAGAAACAGGTGGTATATATGGGTTATTAAGGCTATAGGTTAAGGGTTTTTTGTAATTATTTGCTGCTTTTTTGGATTTTGCGGAATTGAGAGTAAATGGGAACTCATTGTAGTCCGTTTTGGATGAGGAACTGAATTAATGAATAATTGACTGTTGCTTGTTAGTGTGTATATAGAGTATCAGTGGCAGTCAAGTCAAGTGATTTCACAGTTACTAAATGAAATATATATTTGCTCTAGGTGTGCATTAATTATGTAGTGTCAAAGTCTTATTTTCTTACTTGTCAAAATAGGTACAGATGCTGCCAAACCCAAATCAGATACAACAGGTAAGGCTGCCTACAAATTTTACTTCCAACTTTCCCACTGTAATTATGATACTCAACTCTCTTACACACTAAAATGTCCATGTAAAAAGTTATTGCAAATGTAAGTTTTATTTAGTGTTCTACCACTTTCTGTCTTAGCAATGTAACAGGAACGCATTTCTAAAAAAAAAAAAATTCCTATATAAATATTGTGTACATTGTTAAAATTTGTAACGTTTACATTTGCATTTTAGGTGCTGACTTTATGGATCAATACAGAGTAGAGCTCATTCAGAGAGTTTCTGCAGTAAGGGAGATATCAGACTGTCTAAAAAGCAAGAAGATGATTAGTGATGAAAAGTACAATAAAATTCATGCAGAATCAACATCATGTGAGCGAATGAGGCTTCTGTACAGTTCTGTCGATGCAGGAGGAAGAGTTGTGAAAGCAGAAGCCTATAAAGTCCTTTAGGAGCAAGAGCCTTATTTAGTGGAGGATTTGAGTCTGGATTGAGCCTCGGCTTGTGGGCACTGCACATATTGTAATGGCACATTTAATTTCACTTAATGTATTTGATATATTTTTATGATTGAGTTTTATTTTGTAATGCACAGTCTAACTTGTTTTTAAGAGTATATCTTATATGTAGAATCGCATCAAAAATGCATTTATTCTAGTATTTTGTGCTCCAGTGGTTTAATGTTGTACCTCATATAGACATATCTTCTACACTGCATAATTTAGTAGCATTATCTAAATCTCTACACTGAGAAACGTTCATTTACTTTACTTGGTTTAAATAAAACATCAGTTCCACACAAATTTAATGCCATACATAATAAATTAATCATTTACAATTTAATTGATATGCATTAACACATTTTTAAGTACAGTTTGCATCATTTGTTTATGTACAGCTAACATTATTTGATTATGTATATGTAAACTTTTTTCATAAATGTTTTTTTGCTTGTTTTTTTTTTTTTTTACTTTAATTTTGTTGGTGGTTGGATCACATTAAAGATGGACAAGGGTCTGACAGGATTTATCTTAGATTTGTTATTTAAATCACAAAAAAACTGCAGTTTTAACAGGGCTTTGTAGTTGAAATGCTCACTTGTTTTGTACCACAGTGACCAAAGACAAATATTTTCCCAGTGTAAGGATTTTTTTAATTGAAATCTCAGTGTGACTGCTGCTTTGATGGTCATCTAAAAGCATACACTAGGAGAATGGCAAGGGATTGACATCCTGATGATTATGTATTTATGAAATAAAACTTCAGTCAATATATGTTTAGTGTCTGTTTTAATTATAATGTATCTTAGTTTAGAAACTTATTTGCTTCAAGATAGAAACGAACAAAAACTGAAACTAAACTGCGTCATAGACATTCCACAACATTCAGTGTAACTTTAAGAAGATAAAATGAAAGAGCTGTTATTCATCACTAGATTTAAAAATAAATGTTATTACAGTTATATACGAGACATAAAACACTTTGAGATGTGTTATTATCAGAAAAGTATTCATTTTAGAGGGTAACAGTAACAAGACTCATTACACCTGTTACGGGTAGCGGGGCTGAGGTTGGACCACTAGGGGGCTCTCAGCAGGGGTTTGTCTTGTCATGTGTGGTTTTGTTTATGTTTGGCCATGTGTTGTTGTTAAGCCCCGCCCTGTCCTATTGTGTCTTGATGAATGTTCACCTGTGCCTAATGTGTCCATGATTATGTTTCCTATTTATAGTCCTGTCTGTGTCTGCTTTGGTTGCTAGTCCTCGTTTGTATGTAGGCCGAATGTAGTGTCGTGGTTCATGTTTGTTTGTGTTTTATGTTAATAAACCCCTGTCCGTGTCAAGCTTCGCGTTTGGCTCTGTTATATCCTGCCGGACACTACCGGCCGTAACAACACCACCCTGTCATACATTATTTTAAGTGTTTTATTCCCCTTCATTTCATGAGCAAAAAATTCAATACTTGTACTACTGATGCATTTGTCATTTATCGTCTGAAGAGACATTTTTTTAAAAATCATAATGTCATAATCATGTCTATAAATCTTGATATGAAAATAATGATCAAAATCTAAACTCTGTTATTTTCTATATATTTTATAATAATAATTTTATATTTAGAGCAATATTTCCTCTTGCAATCTGAAGAGTTTAGATACCATGAAGCCGAATCTATCCAACAGTATGTGTTATAAACTTCTGTTTAAGTATCTATAAACTCAGCATTTTGCATCAGGACAAGTGGCCATAGTTGCGCTCAAAGAATCAGCAATATTTCACATGCAGAGACATAAAGTATGTTTAAAGATGAGTGGGGAGGGTGGGGGGTAGTCCACGTGTGTGTGTGTGTGTGTGTGTGTGTGTGTGCGCGCATGCGCATGTGTCTCTGTATGGGGCTATTCAAGTTATTTTGTGTGTGTGTGTGTGTGTGTAAATACAATTAGAGTAAAGACATTAGCCCTCCACAGTGTTTTAGCCGGAAGTTCACTCGGCCCCTCTGCTGACCACCATGTTTAAAGATGAGTGGGAAAAGTCCAGTGTTAATTTCGTTAATGAAGACAATGACGAAAAAAATTCGTTAATGACCATTTTTTTGTGACTAAGACGAGACAAGACTAAGACAAAACTAATATCTGATGATAAAAACTATGACAAAATTTAAGATGTTTCTTTGTTAACGAGATGAGACTGGACTAAAATGCTTTTTTTAGGAGTATCGGTCATTCAGAATAAATGATCTCTTTGTATCGGCTAACCGTCTTTCAAAATGTGCGTCCCTGTCTGGACTGGATAAGGGGCGTTTGCATCTCAGACAGTTAGCGGGTAGGTTAAATAAACTCCAACTGGCCTGGTGAGCTGCAGTGGCTTCAGCACCTGAAGCTTTAGGAAGAAAACGAAGAACTGATATATGGAAATATTTCTGTTATAATTCCTATGGGAAAAAAAAATATTGAGCACTGTCACAGAAAATGGAGAGAAGCCCTGTGGCTATAAAATAGGTGGAAAGAATAGCACGAATCTTAAGAGGTATCTGAAGTCTCCCTGCTATTTATGCAGCTTCTGTCATGGAAAGTCAACTATTTAGTCTTACTTAAGTACTTTTTCTTAACGTTAGTGTTACTGGGTGTGTCCACAGGGAAATTCGCTAGCAAGTTTTATGTTTTAGCTTTCTGTTAATTAACGTCAGTTAGCTAACCTTACTGCATAGTTCTGAGCCAGCCTTTCATAAATGTAAAATGCTTAATTATATATTGTACAACAGTTCAACTTTTCTGTGGCATTTAGTTCTGTTTCTAATGAAATCTGTATCATGTGCTGTAGCAAGATTATTTAGGCCATAGCCTATTTATATTACTAACTTAATATCATGCAGATAGCAAGCTGTTTCTAAAATGACAGATGGATTTGGAAGTTGCTTAAGTTATTGGCCATGTACGTATGCTTAAGTATGGAATACACTACATGATTTTTGCCCCGATTTTTTCCCTATTTACATTCTGGAGAAGTTGACGCTCCCATATCTGAGTTGACAGATTTCATAAAAAATTTTATTTTGCTTCCAACTGTACACCCTTAATGGTTATTATACAGTACTACTGTTGGCAGACAAAGGTATGTTAGTAATATATGTTCAGCAGCTTTTGAATATCTGTCTGTTTAATACACATTTATTTGAAGATTCAGAAAATAAATGCTGTTTTTCCATAACAGCTAAAGAAAACATTTTTGGTTTTTACTTGATACTTGAACTATAGACCACTTTTACCTATCCTTAATGTATGATCCTACCTTATAAATTAGCAAGGGCAGCACAGCAGGCTGATCTCCAACTAAAAAAAAGGTTGCTATCTTGATTCAAATTTCTCATAAGCTTAATTGGTCTAAAGAGAGAAAAATTATAATGACTATTTGTGTCTAAATACTACATAGAAATTAACAAAATTAAAGCTGTTAACTGCAGTTTGACTAAAGCTAATGACTAAAATGACTTTTCGTTGACTAAAACAAGACTAAAACTATGAAAGACTAAAATGACTAAAATGTGACTAACACTAATAACCATTTTCGTCTGAAGATAAAGACTAAGACTAAATCAAAAATGTCAATTACCAATATACGGAAACCATTAAATACTCATTAGTCATTAACCTTTGACCTTTTTGATAATTACTTTATAATTATATGTCATTAATATTGGAACTGTCAAAACCAATTAAAGTTACAACTTATGCAAGGTATATCTCTCTCTCTTAACAAAACTGATATCAAACTACTAGGGAGCATGTGAAACTTAATAATGATAAAAAACCTGTTGGGATTTACGAGCCACTAAACATTAGTCAATTCTAAGAAACAGCTGGATCTGGTTTACTCAAATAGCTGGAGTTGATGATTGTTGATATGGATTTGAACCAAAATTGATAATATTCAGCAAAAGGTGCTGAAGAAGTCTGTAAAGGTTGGGGTGTGGTCATCAGTTGGGGAGTTAGTTCCTAATAGATCA
The DNA here is from genome assembly GCA_033459395.1 of Hemibagrus guttatus. Taxonomy (NCBI): domain Eukaryota; kingdom Metazoa; phylum Chordata; class Actinopteri; order Siluriformes; family Bagridae; genus Hemibagrus; species Hemibagrus guttatus. The sequence goes on along the minus strand of JAUCMX010000052.1, from coordinate 21,862 downwards.
TTCATGTTTGTGCACATAAAACAGTGCATCATTTTTAGAAAATAAGCTGTACGGTTAAATGTCCTTTTAAGATTGTTTTGTTTAATTCAAACTAATAATTTGCATAACATAATTTGCATAACATGTGAAACCTATATTTGCAAACTGGTTCATAGGATAGCATTTTTATATCAAATTACTATAGGGAAGTGTAAGTAAGTGAGGTAAGTGTAAACCTCAATATTTATAAATAAAAAAATAAATAAAGCATGATACTTTTGTAAAGAATATGATTGCTATACATCAATCAATTCTAAGGAGGTAGAGGCTAATTTACACATACAGCTCTAACTCATTATTGTTTGATTGATTTCACACAAAACTATACAGGTATACTAGTTAAGCCATGCAACTCGCTCAAATTGGCCATTAGTGGTGCTGTTCTTGGCTCTTCCAAACAAAACTGTTACATCTCTGTAAAAATAAGGTTAAGTGACAAATTTATTTTTTCCCTCATGATATTCTTTGGCGAAACAAAATGTAGACCATTTAGCCACACCCACTCAAATTTATGCAAATAAATATTTTTCCAAACTAGTCCTAGTTTAGTTAGTCCTATGTTCCCAAAACCGGTGTCAAATTACTCACCAAAGTCTTATATTCAGTGATTATCAAAAACTTCTACACGTCACCGATAGCTTGAGCATTGTTCCCTAAAACAGCTGTAACTGAATTAAATTGAATTGAACTGAGGACTGGTTGCATGGATCCACACAAAACATGAACGGCATCTTCAGGCCTAGGTTATGGAGATGTGCGCAGAGGTTCGGGGCATGCATGTCAGTAGTGGGTGGAGTTCCTGGTTGAATTCAAATTCATATTGATCCTTTAGCAATTTCAAATTTGACAAGGGGTCTTAACAAATCAATGACCTTTCTGCAGACTGTCATCAAATCTGAACGACCAATAACTTGGGTGTTTTGACTTCCCAGTTCCATTTTACTATTTACATTTATCTACACATACTGCGCAACCCTGTCTCCTGGGATCATTATCGTTTATCTTGGCCAGCTGAAAATAAGGTCATTTGCCTGATATGTACCTGAAGTTACTGAATGACAGAATTAGGCAACACTTTATAGATAGATAGATAGATAGATAGATAGATAGATAGATAGATAGATAGATAGATAGGTAGATAGGTAGATAGATAGATGTTTCCGGTCTGCAGTGGTCAGAATCTATTAAAAGTGGTCCAAGGAAGGAACAGTGATGAACCGGCAACAGGGTCATGGCCGGCCAAGGCTCACTGATGCACGTGGGGAGTGAAGGCTGGCCCGTGTGATCCGATCCAACAGTCGAGCTACTGTTGCTCAAACTGCTGAAGAAGTTAATGCTGGTTCTGATAGAAAGGTGTCAGAATACACAGTGCAGGACGGGTCAGGGCTGTTTGGGCAGCAAAAGCGGAACCAACACAATATTAGGCAGGTGGTCATAATGTTATGCCTGATCGGTGTATAATGGTATTTTCTAATGTATACCATGGGTGTCAACTACATAACTAAATTGTGCTGTGATCATGTGACCTGTAAGTGAGTGTTTTTTTAAAAATTAGAATCAGAATCAGAATCAGAATCAGAATCGTGATTTAACAATCAAAGAACAGCGTTCGCACGCGCTCACAGACAGCTGCTCTGAAACGTAGCAGAAATCCTAAATTCCTCCATCAACTCGGCCACCGTGATCGTCCTCCGTGCACGGGTAAGTGAGGGCTTCATTATTAACTTTACAAAAAAACTCTATAGAGATAAGCGAAAAGTACTGAAACGTAGAGTAGCCCGCGGATGCTCGCGCTGCTGGAGTATTTATACCTGCAGGTCACGTGTCAATGTCCGGTAGGAGGGCGTGTCTCGTGACCTACACCGCGATTTATCTATTTTAGCAGCGAGGAAAAGCTGAAAAAGTCTGATTTTGTTGTGAAAAGTGTTCGGGGGAAAAAGAAAGCCTTCGTAATTAATTATAAACCAAGTGAATTCTCACTGAAAGTATCTGTGAAATGTTTTAACTCGTCTGTATTCACTCCAGTTTAGCTAGTGTTTAAATCACCATATTATTACTGATTTACGGATGCGTTTGTTTTTTATTTCTTTTTTACTGACTATCGTCACCTACATTGGGATAAAGTTCAAGTAAAGTGTGTGATCCTACTGCCTGATGAAGGGTCGCATTTTCTATAATACATTACTACTAACGCAATGTCGTGATCGCAGTTACGATAAAGTTAATATACGATCAAGTACGATAAAGAAAAATAGAATCAAACAGATCATTCTGCTGTGTATGAAGCTAGCTGTAAAGCACAGGAAAAAACATACTAACTGTGAGAAAGTTGTATGATAGATAAGACATTTTTATTAAAGATACCGATCTGAAAAACTCACATGCAGACACTTGCAGTCTCGGAGCACCAGCTCGTCTGTAGACGACGGAAAGTTCTGGATACGAGCAGAGGAAATGTTATTGTTTGCACTTTATTGTTCAGTATATTATTGTTTGAACTGCAGATATACTTTAAAAATCTATTACCCTGATTTAAAGCACATTAATCTGAAGTGAATGAAACCTGCTTAGAAAAGGTTGTGTGTCCTGTGGAGCACCCCTCCACCAACGATCCTCGCCCACTGCCTGATCACTACTGCGCATGCGTTAACGGTCTACGGCGCTATTCATTTTTTTCAAACAAACATATCATTAAAAGTTATTATAAGAGGCACAATATTAAAATCTACATTAGCTGCCTGGATCTTTCACAATTTGTGCCCGATGAATCCTGGCACTGTCATCCTAGAGTATTACTGCAGTTGGTCAGGTCTGGGTTTAGCAATGTTATGTGCCTAGAAAATTAGGACTTCCTGAATATACTGAATGATCAAATCCTGGTCATTCAGGATATTAAAGTTTTATATATATAAATCTGGACTCATCAGACCACACGTCCTTTTTCCAGTCTTTATAGTTCCTTAGCAAAGTGCAGCCTTTTTTCCCAGATTAGGTTCACTGATAAATGATTTTCTTAAGGCTACACAGGTGGCATGTATATTGTATGTATAGGAAGTGTAAAATATTGGTTGTATAGAAAGTGTGAAAGTTGTGTGTTAAAAAAGTGTAAAAAAAAAAAATGTGTTTACAGAAAGTTTAAATGATTGTATGTACAGTTTAAATGTATACTCGATATGGATGTACACCATAACATTATGACCGCCTGCCTAATATTCTGTTGGTCCCCCTTTTGCTGCTAAAACAACCCTGACCTGTTGAGGCATGGACTCCACTAGATCCCTGAAGGTGTGCTGTGATATCTGGCAGCAAGATGTTAGCAGCAGGTCCTTTAAGTCCTGTAAATTGTGAGGTTAGTCTCCATGGATCAGACTTGTTTGTTCAGCACATCCCACAGATGCTCAATTGGATTGAGATCTGGGGAATTTGGAGGCCACCTCAACACCTCACTTGTTGTTGTGCTCATCAAACCATTCCTGAACCATTTTTGCTTTGTGGAACAGCACATTATCCTGCTGAAAGAGGCCACAGCCATCAGGGAATACTGTTTCCATGAAAGGGTGTACATGGTCTGCAACAATGCTTAGGTAGGTGGTACGTGTCAAAGTAACATCCACATGGATGCCAGGACCCAAGGTTGCACTGTGTATTCTGACACCTTTCTATCAGAACCAGCATTAACTCTTTCAGCAATTTGAGCAACAGTAGCTCGACTGTTGGATCAGATCACACAGGCCAGCTTTCGCTCCCCACGTGCATCAATGAGCCTTGGCCGCCCATGACCCTGTCACCGGTTCACCACTGTTCCTTCCTTGGACCACTTTTAATAGATTCTGACCACTGCAGACCGGAAACACCCCACAAGAGCTGTAGTTTTGGAGATTGTCTGATCCAGTCGTCTAGCCATCACAATTTGGTCCTTGTCAAACTCGCTCAAATCCTTACGCTTGCCCATTTTTCCTGCTTCTAACACACCAACCTTGAGGACAAAATGTTCACTTGCTGCCTAATATATCCCACCCACTAACAGGTGCCATGATGGAGATATCAGTGTTATTCACTTCACCTTTCAATGCTCATAATGTTATGCCTGGTCAGTGTATATTCACTAAAGTGGAATATACATGGCAGTTGGGGTCAGCATGAGGCTTTACAGTGATTATCTGGAAGTGGTACTCAGATTGGTTTTGCTGTGTGTAAAAGTGTAATTGTAAAATTTGTGTGTTGAGATCATGTAAAGCAGGGGCGTGAGATCTTAATCTTAAGGGCTGGTGTGGGTGCAAATATTGTATTGTATTCCAATATTATGTATATAGATTACAAACCCGATTCCAAAATAGTTGGGACACTGTACAAATTGTGAATAAAAACAGAATGCAATGATGTGGAAGTTTCAAATTTCAATATTTTATTCAGAATACAACATAGATGACATATCAAATGTTTAAACTGAGAAAATTGATCATTTTAAGGGAAAAATAAGTTGATTTTAAATTTCATGGCATCAACACATCTCAAAAAAGTTGGGACAAGGCCATGTTTACCACTGTGTGGCATCCCCTCTTCTTTTTATAACAGTCTGCAAACGTCTGGGGACTGAGGAGGCAAGTTGCTCAAGTTTAGGAATAGGAATGTTGTCCCATTCTTGTCTAATACAGGCTTCTAGTTGCTTAACTGTCTTAGGTCTTCTTTGTTGCATCTTCCTCTTTATGATGCGCCAAATGTTTTCTATGGGTGAAAGATCTGGACTGCAGGCTGGCCATTTCAGTACCCGGATCCTTCTTCTACGCAGCCATGATGTTGTAATTGATGCAGTATGTGGTCTGGCATTGTCATGTTGGAAAATGCAAGGTCTTCCCTGAAAGAGACCACGTCTGGATGGGAGCATATGTTGTTCTAGAACTTGGATATACCTTTCAGCATTGATGATGCCTTTCCAGATGTGTAAGCTGCCCATGCTACACGCACTCATGCAACCCCATACAATCAGAGATGCAGGCTTCTGAACTGAGCGCTGATAACAACTTGGGTTGTCCTTGTCCTCTTTAGTCCGGATGACATGGCGTCCCAGTTTTCCAAGAAGAACTTCAAATTTTGATTCGTCTGACCACAGAACAGTTTTCCACTTTGCCACAGTCCATTTCAAATGAGCCTTGGCCCAGAGAAAACGCCTGCGCTTCTGGATCATGTTTAGATATGGCTTCTTTTTTGACCTATAGAGTTTTAGCCGGCAACAGCGAATGGCCCGGTGGATTGTGTTCACCGACAATGTTTTCTGTAAGTATTCCTGAGCCCATGTTGTGATTTCCATTACAGTAGCATTCCTGTATGTGATGCAGTGCCGTCTAAGGGCCCGAAGATCACGGGCATCCAGTATGGTTTTCCGGCCTTGACCCTTACACACAGAGATTGTTCCAGATTCTCTGAATCTTTGGATGATATTATGCACTGTAGATGATGATAACTTCAAACTCTTTACAATTTTTCTCTGAGAAACTCCTTCCATCTTGACTTCTGAGAGACACTGCCACACTGAGAGGCTCTTTTTATACCCAATCATGCTGCCAATTGACCTAATAAGTTGCAAATTGGTCCTCCAGCTGTTTCTTATATGTACATTTAACTTTTCCGGCCTCTTATTGCTACCTGTCCCAATTTTTTTGGAATGTGTAGCTCTCATGAAATCCAAAATGAGCCAATATTTGGCATGACATTTCAAAATGTCTCACTTTCAACATTTGATATGTTATCTATATTCTATTGTGAATAAAATATAAGTTTATGAGATTTGTAAATTATTGCATTCCTTTTTTATTCACAATTTGTACAGTGTCCCAACTTTTTTGGAATCGGGTTTATATTTAAAACAGTTTTGTGTATAGAAAGTGTAAAAATTGTGTGTATAAAAAAGGTAAAATAATGTGTGTGTACAGTGTCAAAAAGTGCATGTATATAGTGTAAAATTTTGTGTGCATTGAAAATGTATTAGTGTGTAGACAATGTATTATTTAGAAAATGTTTAGAAGGTGTAAAAGAATAGCAAAATATTGTGTGTGTAGATGGGTTATCTATTTAATTGATATGCACTGGAGTGGAAATGATTCACTGCAATCTATGGCATACTTTGTGTGTGTGTGTGTGTGTGTGTGTGTGTGTGTGTGTGTGTGTGCGTCTGTACAGATGATTTAAAATATTGTGGGTCTAAATATTGTGGATATAGAAATGGTAAAATATTGTATATATAGAAAGTGTAAAATATTTTATATAGAAATTATGAAAAATGTTTGCATAGATAGACTTAAATCTTTTTTTTCTTCACCAAACTGGAATATACACTGGAGTAGGGCTTTTATTTTATTCACCAAACTGGAATATACACTGGAGTGGGGCTCAGCATGAGGCACAATAATCCTCCCCCACTCCTCAGACTCAAGTAGTCTGCTTCACTGTGTTTATCTGAAAATAGAAACTATTACTATCACTGGAATCTATGGAATATATTTAATTTTAACAAAAATCGATTTGGACGTACCTTCACTAAACTGGAATATACACTGGAGTGGGGTGCTTTTTTTAATCAAACTGGAATATACACTGGACTGGGAGCTTTTTGTCTTCAGCGAACTGGATTATACACTGGAGTGGGGCTTTTTTTTCTTCACCGTATTGAAATATACACTGGAGTGGGGCAGTTTTTTTCTCCAAAGTGGAACAGACACTGGAGTGGGGCTTTTTTTGATTCACAAAAAGGGACTACATACTGGAGTAGGGCTTTTCTTTCTTCACCAAACTGGTATATACACTGGAGTGGGGTGCTTTTTTTGAACCAAACTGGAATATACACTGGACTGGGACCTTTTTTTCCTTCACCGAACTGGAATATACACTGGAGTGGGGCTTGTTATTCTTCACGGGAACTGGAATATAGACTGGAGTGGGGCTTTGTTTTTCTTCACCGAACTGGAATATACACTGGAGTGGGGCTTTTTTTTCTTCACCAAATTGGAATATACACTGGAGTGGGGCTCAGCATGAGGCACAATAATCTTTCCCCACTCCTCAGTCTTGAAGAGTCTGCTTCACTGTGTTAATCTGAAAATAGAAACTATTACTATCACTGGAATGTATGGAATATATTTATTTTTAACAAAAATCGATTTGGACGTACCTTGACTAAACTGGAATATACACTCGAGTGGGGCGCTTTTCTTTAACCTAACTGGAATATACACTGGACTGGGGCACTTTTTTTAACCAAACTGGAATATACACTGGACTGGGAGCTTTTTTTCTTCACCGAACTGGATTATACACTGGACTGGGGCTTTTTTTTCTTCACCAAACTGGAATATACACTGGAGTGGGGCTTTTTTTCTTTACCAAACTGGACTATACACTGGAACTGGGGCTTTGTTTTTCTTCACCAAACTGGAATATATAGTGGAGTGGGGCGCTTTATTTTCACCAAACTGGAATATACACTGGAGTGGGGCTTTTTTTCTTCCCCAAACTGGAATATAAAACTGGAGTGGTATGCTTTTTTTTTCACCAAACTGGAATATACACTGAAGTGGGGCGCTTTTTTTAACCAAACTGGAATATACACTGGAGTGGGACGCTTTTTTTTCACCAAACTGGAACATACACTGAAGTGGGGCGCTTTTTTTGAACCAAATTGGAATATACACTGGAGTGGGCCTTTTTTTCTTCACCAAACTGGAATATACACCACAGTAGGGCTTTTATTTTTTCTTCACTTACCTGGAATATACACTGGAGTGGGGCGCTTTTTTTAACCCAACTGGAAGATACACTGGACTGGGGCGCTTTTTTTAACCAAACTGGAAGATACACTGGACTGGGAGTTTTTTTTCTTCACCGAACTGGATTATACACTGGAGTGGGGCTGTTTTTTCTTCACCAAATGGAATATACACTGGAGTGGGGCTTTTTTTTCTTCACCAAACTGGAATATACACTGGAGTGGGGCTTTTTTTCTTTCACCAAAACTGGAATATACACTGGAGTGGGTCTTTTTTCTTCACCAAACTGGAATATACACTGGAGTGGGGCACTTTTTTTTCGCCAAACTGGAATATACACTGGAGTGGGTCTTTGTTCTTCACCAAACTGGAATATACACTGGAGTGGGCCTTTTTTTCTTCACCAAACTGGAATATACACTGGAGTGGGGCTTTTTTTTGCTTCACCAAACTGGAATATACACTGGAGTAGGGCTTTTATTTTTTCTTCATCAAACTGGAATATACACTGGAGTGGGGCTCAGCATGAGGTACAATAATCCTCCCCCACTCCTCAGACTCGAGGAGTCTGCTTCACTGTGATTATCTGAAAATAGAAACTATTACTATCCCTGGAGTCTATGGAATATATTTATTTTTTACAACAAACGATTTGGACGTACCTTCACTAAACTGGAATATACACTGGAGTGCGGCTTTTTTTTTTTCTTTCCCGAACTGGAATATACACTGGAGTGGGCCTTCCTCTTCTCACCAAACTGGAATATACGCTGGAATGGGGCTCAGCATGAGGTTTGACTATGATTATATCGAGAAATGGAATTTACATCTGTTTTTCAGTGTGTATAAGTAAGTGCTAAACATTTGCGTATAGAAAAAGAAAAATATTATATGTGCAGAAAAAGTAAAATATTGCATTTATAGATAATTTAAAATAGATTTATGTATAGAAAGTTTTAAAAATGCATGTTTGGAAATTTTTTATAAATTGTGTGTGACTGTAGAAAATGTAAAAATTGTGTATAAAGAATTTAGGCTTTTTTTATACACTGGAATGGGGCTTTTTTTTGTTCATGAAACTGGAATATACACTGGACTGGGGCCTTTTTTTCTTCACCAAACTGGAATATACACTGGAGTGGGGCTTTTTTTCTTCACCAAACTGATTATACACTGGAACTGGGGCTTTGTTTTTCTTCACCAAACTGGAATATACAGTGGGGTGGGGCACTTTATTTTCACCATACTGGAATATACACTGGAGTGGGGCTTTTTTTCTTCTCCAAACTGGAACATTCACTGGAGTGGGGCTTTTTTTCTTCCCCAAACTGGAATATAAACTGGAGTGGTGTGCTTTTTTTTCACCAAACTGGAATATACACTGGAGTGGGGCTTTTTTTTCACCAAATCAAATTTACACTGGAGTGGGAGCTTTTTTTTTCACTAAACTGGAATATACACTGGAGTGGGGCGCTTTATTTTCACCAAACTGGAATATACACTGGAGTGGGGCTTTTTTTCTTCTCCAAACTGGAACATTCACTGGAGTGGGGCTTTTTTTCTTCCCCAAACTGGAATATAAACTGGAGTGGGGCGCTTTTTTTGAACCAAACTGGAATATAGACTTGAGTGGGGCTTTTTATTCTTCACCAAACTGGAATATACACTGGAGTGGGCCTTTTTCCTTCACCAAACTTGAATATACGCTGGAATGGGGCTCACCATGAGGTTTGACTATGATTATATCTAGAAAAAGAATTTACATCTGTTTTTCTGTGTGTATAAGTAAGTCCTAAACATTTGTGTATAAAAAAAGAAAAACGTTATATGTGCAGAAAAAGTAAAATATTGCATTTATAGATAGTTTAAAATAGATTTATGTATAGAAAGTTTTAAAAATGCATGTTTGGAAATTTTTTTTAATTGTGTGTGACTGTAGAAAATGTAAAAATTGTGTATATAGAATTTAGGCTTTTTTTTTATACACTGGACTGGGGCTTCTTTTTCTTCACCAAACTGGAATATACACTGAAGTGGGGCACTTTTCTTCACCAAACTGGAATATACACTGGAGTGGGATGCTTTTTCTTCACCAAACTGGAATATACACTGGAGTGGGCCTTTTTTTCTTCACCAAACTGGAATATACACTGGAGTGGGGCTTTGTTTTTCTTCACCAAACTGGAATATACACTGGAGTAGGGCTTTTATTTTTTCTTCACTTACCTGGAATATACACTGGAGTGGGACGCTTTTTTTAACCAAACTGGAAGATACACTTGACTGGGAGTTTTTTTTCTTCACCGAACTGGATTATACACTGGAGTGGGGCTTTTTTTTTCTTCACCAAACTGGAATATACACTGAAGTGGGGCTTTTTTTTCTTCACCGAATTGGAATATACTCTGGAGTAGGGTGCTTTTTCTTCCCCAAACTGGAATATACACTGGAGTGAGCCTTTTGCCCTTCAACAAACTGGAATATACGCTGGAATGGGGCTTTTTTTTTTTCACCGAACTGGAATATACACTGGAGTGGGGCAGTTTTTTTCACCAAAATGGAAAATACACTGGAGTGGGGCAGTTTTTTTCACCAAACTGGAACATACACTGGAGTGGGGCTTGTTTTTCACCAAATCAAATTTACACTGGACTGGGAGCTTTTTTCTTCACCGAAGTGGAATATACACTGGAGTGGGGCTTGTTTTTTCACCAAATCAAATATACACTTGAGTGTGGATTTTTGTTTCTTCACCAAACTGCAATATACACTGGAGTGGGGTGCTTTTTGTCCACCAAACTGGAATATACACTGGAGTGGGGCTTTTTTTTTCACCAAATCGAAATATACACTGGAGTGGGACCTTTTTTCTTTTCTGAACTGGAATATACACTGGAGTGGGGCTTTTTATTCTTCACCAAACTGGAATATACACTGGAGTGGGGCTTTTTTTTCTTCACCACACTGGAATATAAACTGGAGTGGGGCTTTTTTTCTTCATCAAACTGGAATATACACTGGAGTGGGGCTCAGCATGAGGCACAATAATCCTCCCCCACTCCTCAGATTCGAGGAGTCTGCTTCACTGTGTTTATCTGAAAATAGAACCTATTACTATCACTGGAATCTATGCAATATATTTATTTTTCACAACAATCGATTTGGACGTACCTTCACTAAACTGGAATATACATTGGAGTGGCGCTTTTTTTGATTTTCAAAAAGGGACTACATACTGGAGTGGGTCTTTTTTTCTATACCAAATTGGAATATACACTGGAGTGGCACACTTTTTTTCTTCACCAAACTGGAATATACACTGGAGTGGGGCTTTTTTTCTTCACCAAACTGGACTATACACTGCAGTAGGGCTTTTATTTTTTCTTCACTTAACTGGAATATACACTGGAGTGGGGCGCTTTTTTTAACCAAACTGGAAGATACACTGGACTGGGCCTTTTTTCTTCACCAAACTAAAATATACACTGGAGTGGGGTTTTTTTTTCCACCAAATTGGAATATACACTGGAGTGGGGCTTTTTTTTCTTCACCGAATTGGAATATACTCTGGAGTAGGGTGCTTTTTCTTCACCAAACTGGAATATTTACTGAAGTGGGCCTTTTTCCCTTCACCAAACTTGAATATACGCTGGAATGGGGCTCACCATGAGGTTTGACTATGATTATATCTAGAAAAAGAATTTACATCTGTTTTTATGTGTGTATAAGTAAGTCCTAAACATTTGTGTATAAAAAAAGAAAAACGTTATATGTGCAGAAAAAGTAAAATATTGCATTTATAGATAGTTTAAAATAGATTTATGTATAGAAAGTTTTAAAAATGCATGTTTGGAAATTTTTTTTAATTGTGTGTGACTGTAGAAAATGTAAAAATTGTGTATATAGAATTTAGGCTTTTTTTTATACACTGGACTGGGGCTTCTTTTTCTTCACCAAACTGGAATATACACTGAAGTGGGGCACTTTTCTTCACCAAACTGGAATATACACTGGAGTGGGATGCTTTTTCTTCACCAAACTGGAATATACACTGGAGTGGGCCTTTTTTTCTTCACCAAACTGGAATATACACTGGAGTGGGGCTTTTTTTCTTCACCAAACTGGAATATACACTGGAGTGGGGCTTTGTTTTTCTTCACCAAACTGGAATATACACTGGAGTGGGGCTCAGCATGAGGCACAGTAATCCTCCCCACTCCTCAGACTCGAGGAGTCTGCTTCACTGTGTTTATTTGAAAATAGAAACTATTACTAGCACTGGAATGTATGGAATCTATTTTTTTTTAACAACAATCGATTTGGACGTACCTTCACTAAACTGGAATATACACTGGAGTGGGGCTTTTTTTTCTTCACCAAACTGGAATTTACACTGGAGTGGGGCTTTTTTTTCTTCACCAAACTGGAATTTACACTGGAGTGGGGCTTTTTTTTCTTCACCGAATTGGAATATACACTGGAGTGGGGAGCTTATTTTTTCTCACCAAACTGGAATATACATTGGAGTGGGGCTTTTTTTGATTTTCAAAAAGTGACTACATACTGGAGTGGGGCTTTTTTTGATTTTCAAAAAGTGACTACATACTGGCGTAGGGCTTTTTTTTCTTCACAAAACTGGAATATTCACTGGAGTGGGGCTTTTTTTTCTTCACCGAACTGGAATATACCTTGGAGTGGGGTGCTTTTTCTTCACCAAACTGGAATATACACTTGAGTGGGCTTTTTTTGATTTACATAAATGGACTACATACTGGAGTGGGGCTTTTTTTTCATCACCGAACTGGAATATACTCTGGAGTGGGGTGCTTTTTTTGAACTAAACTGGAATATACACTGGACTGGGACCTTTTTTTCTTCACCGAACTGGAATATAGACTTGAGTGGGGCTTTTTATTCTTCACCAAACTGGAATATACACTGGAGTGGGCCTTTTTCCCTTCACCAAACTGGAATATACGCTGGAATGGGGTTCACCATGAGGTTTGACTATGATTATATCTAGAAAAGGAATTTACATCTGTTTTTTTGTGTGTATAAGTAAGTACTAAACATTTGTGTATAGAAAAAGAAAAACATTATATGTGCAGAAAAAGTAAAATATTGCATTTATAGATCATTTGAAATAGATTTATGTATAGAAAGTTTTAAAAATACATGTTTGGAAATTTTTTAAAATTGTGTGTGACTGTGGAAAATGTAAAAATTGTGTATATAGAATTTAGGCTTTTTTTATACACTGGACTTTTTCTGGCTTTTTTTTCTTCACCAAACTGGAATATACACTGGAGTGGCGTGCTTTTTTTGAACCAAACTGGAATATACACTGGACTGGGACTTTTTTTTCTTCACCGAACTGGAATATACACTGGAGTGGGACGCTTTTTTTTCACCAAACTGGAATATACACTGGAGTGGGCCTTTTTTTCTTCACCAAACTGGACTATACACTGGACTGGGGCTTTGTTTTTCTTCACCAAACTGGAATATACACTGGAGTAGGGCTTTATTTTTTCTTCATTTACCTGGAATATACACTGGAGTGGGGCGCTTTTTTTAACCCAACTGGAATATACACTGGACTGGGGTGCTTTTTTTCACCAAACTGGAATATACACTGGACTGGGAGCTTTTTTTCTTCACCGAACTGGATTATACACTGGACTGGGGCTTTTTTTTCTTCACCAAACTGGAATATACACTGAAGTGGGGCTTTTTTTCTTTACCAAACTGGACTATACACTGGAACTGGGGCTTTGTTTTTCTTCACCAAACTGGAATATATAGTGGAGTGGGGCGCTTTATTTTCACCAAACTGGAATATACACTGGAGTGGGGCTTTTTTTCTTCTCCAAACTGGAACATTCACTGGAGTGGGGCTTTTTTTCTTCCCCAAACTGGAATATAAACTGGAGTGGTATGCTTTTTTTTTCACCAAACTGGAATATACACTGAAGTGGGGCGCTTTTTTTAACCAAACTGGAATATACACTGGAGTGGGACGCTTTTTTTTCACCAAACTGGAACATACACTGAAGTGGGGCGCTTTTTTTCTTTACCAAACTGGAATATAAACTGGAGTGGTATGCTTTTTTTTTCACCAAACTGGAATATACACTGAAGTGGGACACTTTTTTTTCACCAAACTGGAACATACACTGAAGTGGGGCGCTTTTTTTGAACCAAATTGGAATATACACTGCACTGGGACCTTTTTTTCTTCACCGAACTGGAATATACACTGGAGTGGGACGCTTTTTTTTCACCAAACTGGACTGTACACTGGAGTATGGGCTTTGTTTTTCTTCACCAAACTGGAATATACACTGCAGTAGGGCTTTTATTTTTTCTTCACTTACCTGGAATATACACTGGAGTGGGGCGCTTTTTTTAACCCAACTGGAAGATACACTGGACTGGGGCACTTTTTTTAACCAAACTGGAAGATACACTGGACTGGGAGTTTTTTTTCTTCACCGAACTGGATTATACACTGGAGTGGGGCTGTTTTTTCTTCACCAAACTGAAATATACACTGGAGTGTGGCTTTTTTTCTTCACCAAACTGGAATATACACTGGAGTGGGGCTCAGCATGAGGCACAATAATCCTCCCCCACTCCTCAGACTCGAGGAGTCTGCTTCACTGTGCTTATCTGAAATAGAACCTATTACTATGACTGGAATCTATGCAATATATTTATTTTTTACAACACTCGATTTGGACATACCTTCACTAAACTGGTATATTCACAGGAGTGGGACGCTTTTTTTTCACCAAACTGGAATATACACTGGAGTGGGCCTTTTTTTCTTCACCAAACTGGAATATACACTGGAGTGGGGCTTTTTTTCTTCACCAAACTGGACTATACAATGGAGTGGGGCTTTGTTTTTCTTCACCAACCTGGAATATACACTTGAGTAGGGCTTTTATTTTTTCTTCACTTACCTGGAATATACACTGGAGTGGGGAGCTTTTTTTTTTAACCCAACTGGAATATACACTGGACTGGGGCTTTTTTTCTTCACCTAATTGGAATATACACTGGACTGGGGCTTTTTTTCTTCACCGAATTGGAATATACACTAGAGTGGGGCTTTTTTTTCTTCATCAAACTGGAATATACACTGGAGTGGGGTTCAGCATGAGGCACAATAATCCTCCCCCACTCCTCAGACTTGAGGAGTCTGCTTCACTGTGTTTATCTGAAAATAGAACCTATTACTATCACTGGAATCTATGCAATATATTTATTTTTTACAACACTCGATTTGGACGTACCTTCACCAAACTGGAATATACACTGGAGTGGGGCGCTTATTTTTTCTTCACCAAACTGGAATATACTGTAACGGCGCGCCGGCGAAGCCGGATCCATTCGCGGGACTGGCGATAGGGAAAGAGCAGAAGAGAAGTCCGGAAAAACAGGCAGAGAGTCCGCAACGGGAAAACAAGAGTTCACAGCGTCAAACCAGAAAGAGTAATCCAAAGAACTAATCCAAACAACGAACACAGTCCAATAACCAATCCGAGCAGTGTAATAGACAATCCAATAGAAGAAACGTAAGCCAGTCCAGGTCATCAACAGAAATCCAACAGAAGTATCACACAGATAGCGCTCAGTACGATCCATACGAAAACAATACCTCGCGAAGAGGGGGAAGTGCGCACCTGTATTTGAGCCCGCTGAAACCAGAAGCGGCTCAAAACACGGGCGACAGCTCCCTCTCGCGGTCGGATCTCGGGCGAGTCGTGACAGAGCCCCCACCTCTGGGAACACCTCCGGGGGTTCTGCGCCGAGGCCGCCCCCTGGGCCGTGGGGCGGGCCTGGTCGGGTGGTCGCGGTGGAAGTCCTCGATCAGCGAGGGATCTAAGATGTCCGAGGCGTCCACCCACGGCCGTTCCTCGGGTCCGTAACCCTCCCAGTCCACGAGGTACTGGAGGCGCGTCCGCCATCGTCTGTAGTCCAGGAGGGACCGTACCTGGTAAGCAGGCGACCCCTCGACGTCCAGGGGCGGCGGCGGATCCCCACCGACTACCGATTCTCCAGCAGAAGCGTGAGCAGGCTTGAGAAGAGATGCGTGGAAGGTGGGGCAGATGCGATAAGACGCCGGGAGCCGGAGTCAATATGCCACCGGATTCACCTGACGGACGATCTCGAACGGGCCGACGAACTTGGGGCTGAGTTTCCG
Organism: Hemibagrus guttatus; assembly: GCA_033459395.1. Taxonomy (NCBI): domain Eukaryota; kingdom Metazoa; phylum Chordata; class Actinopteri; order Siluriformes; family Bagridae; genus Hemibagrus; species Hemibagrus guttatus. The sequence goes on along the minus strand of JAUCMX010000052.1, from coordinate 5,851 downwards.
GCAGGGCAGCTTGAGGCGGAGGTTCCGGGTGGACAACCACACCATCTGCCCGACCTGGTAGGCAGGGTGCGGGCGACGATGTCGGTCAGCCTGGAGCCTCTGCCCCCTCACCGCCCTCTGAAGCCGCACATGGGCCCGTTCCCAGACCTCCTGACTGCGTTGGTACCACTCCTCCACTGCCGGGACGCTGGAGGGTTCCCCCGACCAAGGGAACAGTGGGGGCTCGTACCCCAGCACACACTGAAAAGGCGTTAGGCCTGTGGAAGAGTGATTCTGTGGAAGGGGAATTCTGGGCGTACTCGGCCCAGGGCAGGAACTCGCTCCATCTTTGCTGCTCCCTGCTGCAGTAACTCCTCAGGAAGCGGCCTATCTCCTGGTTAAGGCGCTCCACCTGACCATTGGATTGGGGGTGGTGACTCGAGCTCAAGCTCACCCCAATGTCCAGCCGCGCGCACAGCGCTCTCCACACCCGAGAGGTGAACTGCGGGCCTCGGTCCGACACAATGTCCTCTGGGAGCCCAAAGTTCCTAAAAACATGGGCGAACATGGCGTCCGCCGTTTGCATGGCAGTGGGCAACCCTTTGAGGGGAATTAGCTTGCACCCCTTAGAGAAGCGATCCACCACTACCATGATCGCCGTAGAGCCCCCCGAGTCTGGTAGGTCCGTGAGGAAATCCACGGAGAGGTGCGACCAGGGGCGCCGTGGAACCGGAAGGGGCTCCAGTAGTCCCTCGGGACGCTGACGACTAGTCCATGCCTGGGCACAGGTGGCGGGGTTCTATTTTTTCTGGTGGCCCAAGGAGGGCCACCAGAACCGGCGGCTGACCAGCTGAGCGGACCGACGGGTACCCAGATGTCCCGAGCTGGGTGCCTCGTGCACCCACCGCATCACCTGAGCCCGGAACTGCGACGGGATGAAGAGTCGGCGTGGGGGACAGTCAGCGGGAGGCGGTTCCTCGGCGTGGGCCCGTTGAATCTCGCCCAGGAGGTCCCACCGGACGGGTGCCAGTAGAGCGGTGGCCGGTAGGATGGGCTCGGGTTGTCCAGGATGCCAGCCCCCTCGGACTGCCGGGACAGAGCGTCCGCCTTGCCATTCTTGGACCCAGGGCGGTAGGATACGGTGAACTGGAAACGTGTGAAGAATAGGGCCCACCTGGCTTGTCTGGGGTTCAGGCGTTTGGCCCCACGCAGGTACTCCAGATTTCGATGATCTGTCAGGACCTGGAACGGGTGACGCGCTCCCTCCAGCCAGTGGCGCCACTCATCCAGCGCTGCCTTGATGGCCAGCAGCTCCCGGTTGCCCACATCGTAGTTGACCTCCGCGATCGTGAGCTTCCGGGAGTAGAATGCACAGGGGTGTACCCTCCCGGGGTCGCCGTGTTGCTGGGAGAGCACCGCTCAAAGCCCACTGCTGGAGGCGTCCACCTCTACCACGAACGGCCTGTCGGGGTCAGGGTGGCATAGAATTGGGGCCGTGGTGAAGCAGTCCTTTAGGCGTTGGAAGGCCGCTCGAGCCTGGTCCATCCAGCTCAGTTTTTTGGGTTTCCCCCTTAGGAGGGACGTCAGTGGAGCTGCCACTGAACTGTAGCTCCGGATGAACCTCCGGTAGAAGTTCGCAAAACCCAAGAACCGTTGTAGTTCCTTAATAGTGGCTGGAGCAGGCCACTCCGACACGGCCCGGACCTTATTCGTGTCCATCTCCACTCCCCGAGGGGAGATTACATACCCCAAGAAGGTCACCGTGGTCCGGGAGAACTCGCACTTCTCCAGTTTCGCGAATAGACGAAATCGCTGCAGCCTGGCAAGCACTTCCCGGACTTGGTGCACGTGGTCCTCCATGGAGGTGGAATACACCAGAATGTCATCGATGTAAGCAATGACGCCCCTCCCCAGGAGGTCCCGGAACACCCCGTTAATGAGTGCCTGGAAGACCGCCGGGGCGTTGGTGAGGCCAAAGGGCATCACGCAGTACTCATAGTGCCCGTGTGTTGTGTGGAACGCCGTCTTCCACTCGTCGCCCTCTCGGATACGAACCAGATTGTAGGCGCTCCGGAGGTCAAGTTTGGTGAACACCCGGGCCCCACGCAGCTGCTCTAGAGCCGCAGGTACTAGCAGTAGGGGGTAAGGGTACCGGACGGTGATGGTGTTCAGGCCCCGGTAGTCGATACACGGGCGGAGCCCCCCATCCTTCTTCTCCACGAAGAAGAACCCCGCGGCGGCCGGTGACGTAGATGGCCGGATGTGGCCCGCTGCCAAGGCCCCCTCGATATAGTCCTCCATCGCTTCGGACTCAGGGAGCGACAGTGTGTAAATCCGGCCCTTGGGGAGAGAAGTGTTGGGCAGCAGGTCGATGGCACAGTCCCACTCCTGATGCTCCGGCAAGCGCGATGCCCTCTCCTCACTAAACACTTTTTCAAAATCTGCATACAGCTGAGGAAGGCGTACGTGTGCCCCGGTGTTTACCTTCTCGACGCTGCACGTCCCACAGGACCTGGACATTGGGTTCCTCAGGCAGTCTCTCAGGCAGGCAGGTGACCAGTGCGTCAGTTCTCCCGTGCGCCAAGAGATCTGGGGGTCGTGGCGCCTTAGCCACAGGAATCCCAGAATCACAGGGTTCGCCGGGGAGGTGGTCACGTAGAAAGTCAGCCTCTCGTGATGGAAGAGGCCCGCCTGGAAACCCAGCGGCTCTGTCTGGCGTCGGAGGTAGCCCTCGCCAATCGGCTGACTGTCAATGGCCGTGATCCTTAAAGATGGTACACAGGGAGAGGTGAAGATGCCCAGTTCCTCCACCAATGCCCCGTCAATAAGGTTCACGGCTGCCCCGGAGTCAATTAACGCTGGAACATGGACACAACGGTCAGAGAACAGCAGAGACACAGGAATGGTGAGACTCATTAATAGTGAGCGGTCACCCACCTGGGAATCAGCGGCCCTCTCCCGACAACGGGAACTTAGATGGCCAGTGGACCCGCAGTTGTAGCACCGCCTCGGGGGTCCACGGGGTCGACGTTCCTCCTCCGTCAACCTAGATCTCCCCAGCTGCATGGGTTCTGGGTCCCTCTCACCCCGCCCCAGGCAGTCCATTCTGACGCGGGGACGGGCGGAGGCCATGTCGGAGGCCCCGGTCCGGCGTTGGCGCCGCAGGTTGTCCAGGCGAATCCCTGTGGCCACAAACTGGGAAAGGGACGTGGCCTCCACGTGGCATGCGAGTTCCGTCTGAAGGGCGGGGTTCAAGCCGGCGCGGAACACAGCCCAGAGCGCCGCGTCGTTCCACTCAGACTGCGCCGCTAGGGTATGGAACCGGATAGCATAATCGGCGGCGGACTCTGAACCCTGACGGATCTCCATCAGCTGGACCGATATGTCCTTCCCACCAGCGGGATGTTCAAATACCTCACGGATCCCCTCCTCAAAGTGGGAGTAGGAAGCCCGTATAAGAGGGTCGGCGTCCCACACTGCCGAAGCCCATTCGAGGGCTTTCCCCGTAAGCAGAGACAGTAAAAACGTGCATTTAGTACCGTCCTCGCAGTACACCCCCGGCTGGTGTGAAAAAAACACTTCACATTGCCGGAGAAACCCGCGACAGCAATCAGCAGAGCCATCGAATTTCTCCGGAAGCGCTAAATGGGGTGACTCACCGCGAGCAATGGGCGTTTCCTGCGGCGCGGCAGTGGTCGCGTTGCTCAGCTGTACAGTAAGCGCTTCTAGCTGAGCCTGAAAAGTGCGGATGAGTGAATCCTGCCGCACGATGATCTCGCGCAGCTCCGCTGGATCCGTGGGTGGCGAGGTATTCTGTAACGGCGCGCCGCCCACGCCGGAAGAAGCCGGATCCATTCGCGGGACTGGAGATAGGGAAAGAGCAGAAGAGAAGTCCGGAAAAACAGGCAGAGAGTCGGCAACGGGAAAACAAGAGTTCACAGCGTCAAACCAGAAAGAGTAATCCAAAGAAGTAATCCAAACAACGAACACAGTCCAATAACCAATCCGAGCAGTGTAATAGACAATCCAATAGAAGAAACGTAAGCCAGTCCAGGTCATCAACAGAAATCCAACAGAAGTATCACACAGATAGCGCTCAGTACGATCCATACGAAAACAATACCTCGCGAAGAGGGGGAAGTGCGCACCTGTATTTGAGCCCGCTGAAACCGGAAGCGGCTCAAAACACGGGCGACAGCTCCCTCTCGCAGTCGGATCTCGGGCGAGTCGTGACATATACACTGGCGTGGGCTTTTTTTTTTTTCACCAAACTGGAATATACACTGGCGTGGAGCTTTTTTTTCTTCACCAAATTGCAATGTACACTTGAGTGGGGCTTTTTTTTCTTCACCGAACTAGAATATACCCTGGAATGGCACACTTTTTTTCTTCTCTAAACAGGAATATACACTGGAGTGGGGCTTTTTTTTCTTCACCGAACTGGAATATAGCCTGGAGTGGCAGACTTTTTTTTTTCACCAACCTGTTATATACACTGGAGTGGGACGCTTTTTTTCACCAAACTGGAATATACACTGGATTGGGCCTTTTTTTCTTCACCAAACTGGAATATACACTGGAGTGGGGCTTTTTTTTTCTCCAAACTGGAATATACACTGTAGTGGGGCGCTTTTTTTTCACCAAGTTGGAATATACACTGCAGTGGCGCTTTGTTTTTTCTTCACCAAACTGGAATATACACTGGAGTGGGCCTTTTTTTCTTCACCAAACTGGAATATACACTGGACTGGGGCTTTTTTTTCTTCACTTAACTGGAATATGCACTGGACTGGGGCGCTTTTTTTAACCAAACTGGAAGATACACTGGACTGGGAGTTTTTTTTCTTCAGCGAACTGGATTATACACTGGAGTGGGGCTTTTTTTTCTTCACCAAACTTGAATATACACTGGACTGGGGCTTTTTTTCTTCACCAAATTGGAATATACACTGGAGTGGTGCAGTTTTTTTCACCAAACTGGAATATACAATGGAGTGGGGCTTTTTTTGATTTACAAAAAGCGACTACATATTGGAGTGGGCCTTTTTTTCTTCACCCAACTGGTATATACAATGGAGTGGGGCTTTTTTTGATTTACAAAAAGCGACTACATATTGGAGTGGGCCTTTTTTTCTTCACCCAACTGGTATATACACTGGTGTGGGGTGCTTTTTTTGATTCAAAAAAAGGGACTTCATACTGGAGTGGGGCTTTTTTTTCTTCACCGAACTGGAATATACTCTGGAGTGGGGTGCTTTTTCTTCACCAAACTGGAATATACACTGGAGTGGGGCTTTTTTTCTTCACCAAACTGGAATATACACTGGAATGGGTCTTTGTTTCTTCACCAAACTGGAATATACACTGGAGTGGGGATCAGCATGAGGCACAATAATCCTCCCCCACTCCTCAGACTCGAGGAGTCTGCTTCACTGTGATTATCTGAAAATAGAAACTATTACTATGACTGGAATCTATGGAATATATTTGTTTTTTTACAACAATCGATTTGGATGTACCTTCACCAAACTGGAATATACACTGGAGTGGGGCTTTTTTTTTCTCCAAACTTGAATATACACTGTAGTGGGGCGCTTTTTTTTCACCAAGTTGGAATATACACTGGAGTGGGGCTTTTTGTTCTTCACCAAACTGGAATATACACTGGAGTGGGGCTTTTTTTTTCACCAAACTGGAATATACACTGGAGTGGGGCTTTTTTTTTCACCAAACTGGAATATACACTGGAGTGGGGCTTTTTTTTTCACCAAACTGGAATATACACTGGAGTGGGGCATGCACACACACACAGAGACACGTGGACTCCGGAAGTAACCCCCTTTCCCACTCATCTTTAAACATGGTGGTCAAC
>JAUCMX010000051.1:0-46431 GCA_033459395.1 Hemibagrus guttatus | reverse complement strand
GGATTATACAAAATTATAATAATATTGATAAGTACACGAAAAGTCAATGCATCCGCCATATTGGAAGGGGCGGAAATCGTTTATTATCCAGTGCAGGTTTTATATACGATTTGTAGTAGACCTTTATGAAGTCATGTGGTAACTTGCTTTGTCTTTGATATTTGGTTCAGTTTGGTGGAATTACATTTTACGATTTAAGATTTTCAGTTAACAATCTTGAAAAAGCCGTTTGGCTTTCCGTTATCAGCTTATTATTATTATTATTATTACAACTGAATCATCTTATTATTATTATTACATATTATTATTACACCCTGAATCATCATCATCATCATCATCATTATTATTATTATTTCAAACAAACAAGTGGGACTTTGCACACTACTTTATTTATTTGTTTGCTTGTTACATTTACCACTTTTCTTTAGGCACCACCATGTTGTGCATAATGAATATGTTAATTACTTCATTTCTACTTATTCATTGTCTACCACTTATCCGAACTATTCTCAGGTCACTGGGAGCCTGTGCCTATCTCAGGCGTCATTGGGCATCAAGGCAGGATACACCCTGGATGGAGTGGCAATCCATCACAGGGCACACACACACACTACGGACAATTTAGAGATGCCAATCAACCTACCTCACATATCTATGGACTTGGGGAGGAAACCCACGGGGCACGGGGAGAACATGCAAACTCCACACACACAGCAGAGGTGGAAATTGAACCCCCAACCCTGGAGGTGTGAGGCAAACGTGCTAACCACTAAGCCACCGTGCCACTGTGCCCCCCCCCATTTCTGGGCTTGGGACCAGCACTAGATCCAGTGACTGTGGTTTGGGCATTGGCTCGGAATTGAACCTGGGCCTTCTGCATGGTAGGCGAGAAACCTACCACTGAGCCACCAATGTGCTCATGTCTACTTAGTTTTTCATTAAACAGACATTGTTCTTAAAGAGGGCTTCTTCTCCATCGTAGTCTTTATATCTTTGCTTAAACTGTTTGGTCTTGGCCCTGCTTTTTTTTTTTTTTTTTTAAGTTTCTGGACACAGTTTAATAATAACACAGTCAGCATTAAAGTTCATTATTATCAGGCTGCTGATGTTGTTGTTGTTTTAAAAGTCTATTTCAGTAGGGATGTCACTTTTTTCAATCAACTAGAATAGTCAAAAAGTATCAAAGAACAATCCAATATGTGGGAGTCTATCCAGCATCATGTGAAAGCGGGACTTCCTTTTTCTGCCACATGGTCACAGGAGCACATGGTGTGAGGACAGTTAAGCTTATTTTCTTGGGTAATCTTATTAAAAATGACATTATCTGTAAATTAAAAATATATGTGCATGTATGAAGGCATAGAGTAGCTTTTTGTCATGGTTTAATGATTTTTTGTTACTTTGCAACATTGTGCAATAAGAGTTAGTTTTTTAAAGATGTTTTTGCGTTTTGATGTCATCACATATTAACACATGTATATATGCACGGTATAAACACGGTTTAATTTTACTTTGGTTTGAGCAGAAATGAAAAAATAGAGTTTTAATTTAGGGTTTTGATTGTTGAGCTCATTTGTACACAACCAAGACTAATGTGTTGATTTATTTCCTGTAGTAGAATGGTTGTGATAGGTTTATGCAGTAGACAGCATAAAAAATAGGAGTCAAATGTCACACTCTTTTATTTTTGCTGTGCTTGTAGTAGCACAGGAAACTTACATTTTGTATGTTTTTATAGATACTCAAGATAGATATAATATCACAGAAGATGATGAAGGTGAAATTATGTCTGAAGATGACAGTAGTTCTTCCCAAACCCCTTGAAGGAAAACATGTCGCACTACTTTGCCTCCAGTACACCCTGAATGGTTACAGATCCCTCATCAGCTGGTGAAATTCTGTCTCTATATCAATATTTCAAACTACTTCTCTCTGACCTCTTTGCTCCTATTGTTCATGAGTCAAACCTGTACAGCATCCAGTGCAACCCTGCCAAGCTCCTTAACCTTACTCTTCTTGGATAACAGCTCATCAGCTGAAACTCAATCCCAGCAAAACTGAACTGCTGGTCATCCCAGGTGATTCATCCCCAGCCCAGGATCTTGCGTTATCTCTGAACAACTCCACGATCTCCCCTTCAGCCACTGTTCGCAACCTTGGGGTAACCGTGGACAATCAACTGTCCTTGTCCTCCCATGTTGCTAATGTGACACACTCATGTCGGTTTCTTCTCTACAACATCAGAAGGATTCGACCATTTCTATCCACACAGGCTACTCAGGTGCTTGTTCAGCCTCTGGTCATTTCGAGACTGGATTACTGCAACTCTCTACTGGCAGGTCTACCCTGAATGTTATTCATCCACTGCAAATGATCCAAAATGCAGCTGCACGACTTGTTTTCAACCTGCCTAAGTTCTCCCACACCCCCCATCAGCTTCTGGTAGCTGCACGCATCAGATTCAAAACACTGATGCTTGCCTACAAAGCCAAGAATGGACCAGCACCATCTTACCTCAAAGCTCTCATTACTCCTCGCACCTCACTCCCTCGGATCCACTAGTACTGCTCGATTGGTCCCACCATCTCTCAGGGTAAAAGGTAGGTATACATCTAGACTCTTCTCTGTTCTGGCACCGAGGTGGTGGGATGAACTTCCCCTAGATGTCCGTACGGCCGAGTCACTGACTGTCTTCAAACGGCGTCTGAAGACCTACCTCTTCCTGAAGCACTTAAACTAGCTCTTATTTTTCCCTGTTTTTATGTTTTGTTATATGTTGTATGTACATAGTTAAAAAATAAATAAATAAAAATAAAAAATCCCCAATTCAGTTTTTAGGCTAATGGTATCCTAAGTCTGTGACCTATTGAAGCAGTATTAATGTATTCATTGATAGAGATTTTAAAGCACTTTTGTGTCATGGATGGCGTGGCTATACCCTGTGGGACCACTAGGGGGCTTCCAGGGGGTTTGTCTGTGCCATGTGCTTTTGTGTTTTTTTTCCCCCTCATGTTTGCCCCGCCTCTGTACACCTGTCCCTCCTGTCACATTGATTGTCTTCCCAATTTATACCTCCTGTTTTATGCTTGTGTTTACTGAGTCCTTGTTGTAATGGTGTGCTTTTTATTTTATTTTTATTTATTTATTTATTTTATTTATTTATTTTTGTTACTCGAGGTTTTGTTTTGGTGGTTATTTTTCCCCTGCCTGGTCTTGAGGTTTTTTGTTTTGAGGTTACTTTTCTCCCCAGTGTTCCCATGTATGTATGTGTTCCCTTTTACAATAAAACACTGTAACCTTGGGGCTGATTTCCCCTCCCTGGCACCCCATGATCCTGACACTTTTGTATGTCGCTCTGGATAAGAGCGTCTGCCAAATGCCTGAAATGTAAATGTAAGAACTTGAACAGTTATTTGGTACTGTACTGTTCCAGCTACCTGCATGATTTAGAGCCACAGTAGCCACATTGTATGTGTTGCTGATGTGATGTCACTTGCGTGGTGGGAGGTAATCAAAAGATTTCTTCATTTCAGAAGCAACAGTTGACAGTCCACGAGAGATATGGCTGACTACGATGAGCTATACAAGATTCGGCTTCTCATTAATCACATCCTTACCAGCCTAAAAGAACTGCTATGTGTGAGATATTAAGTGTGAATGAACAGATGGCACCATTTGTTCATCCACAGCAAGAGCAATAGATTTATACTGGGAAAGCTGTCCATTCACCTGATCTTCCAGATGTAGGGGTGAGTGGGAATGTAGTACTGCACCTAGCAGAACCAGTACCAAAAAATAACATCAGTCCCACTAATGCTTGTGTTGTCTCAGCAAGGCATCCATTGTCTGGGTAAGGTGTGCACTAATCACTTGCCAGGAAGTTCCATTATGACAGACGCTGATCTGAAAAGAACTGGCCATGAGTCCTTCTAGGATAAAACAGCTTATGTTGGAGAAACCCAGCTGCATGCAGGTAAATGGTATGACATCAGGTCAGTAACCCTCCTCAGTAGCTGTGTAAGTGCTTACCCTGTATCTCATGTCAACAAATGGGACAGAAGCCAAAAGAGAATGATCAAGGTCCCATGCCCTGCAGCAGTATCCACTTACAATCAGCACATGGGAGGTGTTGACTTCATGGATTTGTTGATTGCTTTATATCGCACTAACATCAGATCAAGGAAATGGTATCACCATCTAGTCTTTCATTTGATTGATGTGGCAGTGGCCATATGTTGGCTCATCTACAGATGGGATTGTGCTTACAGTGGAATGACAAAAGGTGACCATATGCGTCTATATGCCTATATGCGTCTATATGCCCATATGCGTCTATATGTCCTACTACGAGTGAAGTACCTGCAATACATGAAATAACACAACACACTACATGGTACAACCCACTACATGGGTGAAAAAAAAAAATTAATAAAATATCCCAAAATGAACCAAGAAATGATGTGGAATTATTTGTATCATGAACCAGCAAAATGAGTGCAGTAGAGGGTTAATACCTTTATAGTCTATGCATTTTTATGGCATGCTTAAAAATACCTGTACATGTTTATGCAAGACTATGGCCATTATGTCTTAATATTTGCAAAATTATTATATAGTTATTATATTTTATATAGTTAAGTTATTTTAATATAAATACCAATTATTACAATAACAGATATATCAATGTTGACAGTCCTAATCTGATGTCCTGTATGTGATTGTAGCATACATGACAAGCACAGAGCTGAGGTGACAAATAAACATAAAAATGCAGTGATAGCGAACCAGTGTGTGAAACACTACCTCACTGAGAATGCAGAGAGCTTCCCACAAGTCTCTATTCTTCTTGAGGCCAATATAGATAGATGTATCTATGGTCAGAAAGGTCACACCTTTAAGGAGATGTGGGAGCTCTACCATCAACACTCCACTTCACTGAACAGGCCAGGGCTATTTTCCGCTGAGCAGCGGGAGATCATTCAGAAAGCACAGACATCTGTGAGGAGATGGATACTCACACTGCTGACTCACATCATAAGTATGCAGATGAAGAGGTTCAAGAAGTATATTAATGACAAGGAGCAAGTAAGTGTTAACAGAAATAGAACAATAGCACAGAACAATACAAAAATGCTCTAACGTCAGTCAGATGTGTTTTAGGATTGTTTATTAAAAACTGGAAAATCATAAAATCTAGATAGTTATAATACATTTATTGTTCCACAGCAGCAGGCAAGTGTGATCACTCATCATGGCCAGGTGATGATGCTGAACTGGAAGCTGCAAGTCAGCCTGTGGAAGGTAACTGAGATGAAGCAAGAGTTATCAGAAATCAAACCCTTTTTATAATATGATTTGGTTTATTATATTGTTTATTTATATTATTATTATTATTATTATTATTATTATTATTATTATTATTATTATTATTATTGTTGTTTATAAGATCCCTTTTCTGTAAATTTGTTAGGTTTGCTCAAGACCCAAGAGTCACAGGTAAGGGCCAACCCTAGCAGTCCATCTGTTAGATTGCCTTCTCAGGATTCCAGCAGACAAGTCCAGTCAGCCTGATCCCACTGTCCGGCCCGAGGAGTCAGAGCCCACTGTCTGGTCTGAGCAGTCGGAGCCCAATGTAAGGTTCAAGAAGTCCAAGTCCACTGTCTGGCCCAAGCAGTCAGAACCCCCCATTCAAACCTACAAGGACATCAATGATCTGTGCAAGAAGCGAAGTGTCCTAGAGGTGACAAGTGTGTAGGTAAGGGACGGAGCGTGCACCTTGTGGGAGTAATTTTAAGTGTTTGAAACATGTTCGGATAAAACCTTGGTTGTGTATGAATAAAATAACCAGGAGACAGCATACACAACAGGCTACACAGCTTTATTGAGTATTTCTATTCAAAGGTTTAGTAACATAAGGTTTCACACGGCAAACAGGGTGAGCAGTCTGGGTACGTTTGTTAACCTTGTACCGAGTTTGAACTGCTTTCTCAGCAGTATTAGCATTATCAGCAATATCAGTTTGACAGGCCTTCTCAGCCGTATAAGGGGCTTGAGCAGCTACATCAACTCTGGTACGGCCAGAGTTGGAACGGTGCCCAGGGACATATAGCCCATCCAAAGGTGTATTGGTACCTCGTGATGTGAAAAGCTCAGCCCTGAGTTTATGTACAGCGCATTGAATGGCAGCAACAGTATCAGGAGATAAGGCTACATGGGAAAAAACACACACAGGAAAACATAAATTAAACAGAGACTGACATATGGCGTGACAAGAATGGTATAATAATTAAAGAAGTAAGAAAAGTGTCCCTGAGACTTACCCATGCTGTCTCTTAGGTTGAAATGAGCCGTGAAAATCAGGTGCACCTTGGAAAAGTCCCACTGATACGGGCAAGAACGCCCACTTTTTAATATATGACCATGAAAAAGATTGATTATAATGGTAACTAAGAAAGCTGGGAAACGAAAGATAATGGTATTTGGAAAAAACCTGAAATTCCATAAAATAAAGATGAGTGGAACTTTCCCAGGAATGAGAGGATGGTTTGCAAGTATGAGAAGATAAGACAAATGTATAAATATGAAAAGCTCCCTGAGCGATGTAGAGAGGTGTTTTGAGACACTCATACGTGAGCATCTCAATTCTTGTATCAGCACTGATTTGAAAATAAAACCTTTTATCTACACTTCATCCAGTCTGCAAGATTCGTTGCTTCTTTAGTTAGAGTCTCACTCAACTGAACTGTCGGGTCAATGTGGAGTTGGAGTCAGATAGTGGTAAAGTATTAGTAAGCTAGAGTCAGGTAGATTGTTTCGGTATTAGACAAAAATATTTTTACACAACCTCTACAAGTCTGGCTATCACCACTGTACTGTATATGTAAAGAGAGACAAAAAAAAGCACATACAGTCATATGTTTTTTTTTTCTTTCAACAATATTTTTATTGATTTTCAAACAGACATAGCATACAGGGTAACCACCCAACCACACCACCCAACCACAACTCCAAGCCAGCCTTACATGACTAAGAGAAGCTAAACACCACACATAATTAAAGAAAGAAAAGAAAAAAAATAACAACAACTGGAGATGGAAGTCTGGGTTTTGCATGCAAAGAAATAGGGGGAAAATGAAAAAAAGAACAAAAAACAAAAAGGTAGAAAATAAAATAAAATAAATAAATCCATACACCTGGGGAAAAAAACAAACAACCAATCAAATAAAAAGAGGGATAAAAATATAAATTTATTTGAAAAAAGTGAAGGAAGGGCCCCCACACCTGTAAGCCAGAATTACAGATCGAATAGTGAATCTTCTCCAGGGACAAACAGGACATAATATCTCTGAGCCACTGGGCATGGGTGGGTGAGGTGGCATCCTTCCACTTAAATAACAGTGAACGCCTGGCCAGGAGAGATGCGAAGGACAATAATCGACATTTAGCTGGGGTTCATCCTCTCCAATAAAGCCAAAAAGAGCAACCAGGGAGTCTGGTTCAATTTTGCAATTCAGTACGTGAGACAGGGTTTGAAAGACATCCCTACAAAATTTTTCCAAATTAGGGCATGTCCCATACATATAAATGAGAGATGCCTCTCCACTTTTACACCTATCACAGCAGGGATTGACATCTGGGTAGAAGTGAGACAGCTTAACTTTGGAGAAATTATTCCAGTATACACCCTTAAACTGTAATAAAGAGTGGCGGGCACATAGGGAGGTTGAGTTGACAAGCTTGAGAATCGAGTTCCATGTATCATCTGACAGTGTCAGATTTAGGTCCTTTTCCCAAGCAGTTTTAATTTTATTCAACGTGGTGTAACTCAAACCCATTAATAAGCCATAAGTAGTGGATGTTAGGCCTTTACACAGCGGGGGCACACAGTGGAGGTTATCTATAATATTTGCATCAGGAGCTTCAGGGAAGTTTGGTATCAAAGAGCTAATGAAGTGTCTTAATTGCAAATATCTGAAAAAGTAAGATTTGGATAGATTAAATCTTTCAGACAGCTGTTCAGACGATGCAAACTTATGATCAATAAAAAGATCTTTGCAAATATTAATGCCCTTACTGTGCCATTCTTGAAATGCTGAATCATGTAAAGAAGGTTGAAAGAGATGGTTAGAGACGATAGGGCTGGAGAGAGAAAAGCCCAAAGAACCACTGTAGTTTTTGAACTGAGCCCATACGCTCAAAGTAAGCCTAATGACTGAATTATTGATTAACTTAATTGAGGAATGCAGATCCAAGAAGTGCCGAGACAGAAAGATTTTTGACTGAGTTTATCTCCATTTCCACCCAGGCAGGCCGATTAGGTTGGTTATGAATATATGCCCAAAAGGTGAGAGAATGAATGTTCGCTGCCCAGTAGTATAAACGAAAATTGGGTAGAGCCATGTCACCATCTGATTTACACGCTCAAAACAGTGGAGATGATAGTGGACTTCAGGAGGAACACCCCTGCACTCCCCCCACTCACCATCATGAACAGCACTGTACCAACAGTGGCGTCATTCAGGTTCCTGGGCACCACCATCTCTCAAGACCTGAAGTGGGACACTCACATAGACGCCACTATCAAAAAGGCCCAACAAAGACTGTACTTCCTTCGGCAGCTGAGGAAGTTCAACCTGCCACAGGAGCTGCTAATACATTTCTACTCAGCCGTCATCGAGTCTGTTCTGTGCACGTCTATAACTGTTTGGTTTGGCTCAGCTACAAAATCAGACATGAGAAGACTACAGAGAACGGTTCGAACTGCTGAAAGGATTATTGGTGCTCCCCTGCCCACCCTTCAGGAACTGTATACATCCAGAGTGAGGAAAAGGGCTCTGAAAATCACTCTGGACCCCTCACATCCAGGCCATATCCTTTTTGACCTTTTGCCATCTGGCCGACGCTACAGAGCAGCAAATACCAGGACAGCCAGGCACAAGAACAGTTTCTTCCCCCAAGCAATCTATCTTTTGAACAGTTGAATGTTCCCAGCATTGGGCAATAATAAAAATAAAAATTAAAAGTGCAATAACCTCATATTTATTACCACACCCACATCCCTACATCTCAACTCATTCTATTCTATTCTGTATATACAAATACTTTATTTTCTTATTTAAATATGTGTATTTTTTATTTTTTATTTCTCATTCTATTTTCTGTTGTTATTTGTACTGTTATTGTTATCTCTGTGCACTGGAGCCTGTTACACTAAAACAAATTCCTTGTATGTGCAAACATACTTGGCAATAAAGCTCTTTCTGATTCTGATTCTGATTCTGATTTAGATCTTGGGACTTGATCAAACGAGGATATTTACCTTTCCAAAGGTAAGATGATATATAATTGAATCTAATGCATCAAAGTGAGATTTTGTAATAAAAACAGGTACAGACTGAAGAAGATATAAAATTTAGGAGAATATTAATTTTAATTACGTTAATTCGGCTCACCAAGGACATCGACAAGTCTCTTTTTGTTTGATTTAGCAACACAACAAAATTTTCTCTAAAAAGGTGCTTAGGTTTCCTTGTAACTGTGATACCAAGATAGGTAAACTGATTTTTCACTATCTTGAAAGGGAGGTTGTACATTTCTGTTGTTAGTGCTTCACTGTTTAGCAGAAAAAGTTCAGTTTATATCCCGAAAAATGGCCGAATTTACTAAGCAGTGACAGCAAAGGTGGCAGGGAGGTGACTGGATCTGATATGAAAAGTAAAAGATCATCTGCATAAAGGGAGATTTTATGTTCTTCTCCCTGCCTCCAAATTCCAGATATGTCCCTGCAACTTTGAAATGCAATTGCTAAGGGCTCACAGCTGAGTGAGTTGTTCCCTGCCATCCTCACTAGCAGGTGAGTAGGCTGAAGTAATAGGAGTACTCAAATCAATCTTCATATATTGACTGTGACTCTATTTACCGACGGGGCGTGGACAAGAACGTTGTGCGACTTTTGCGTAACCGGACCGAAGTGAACACTATAGTAAAAGTGGGGCGGCAAATACAGGAGAATCACTTTGAGGAGTACCATCAGTGCAAGGACATGTACATCATGCTCCTCATGAGTCTAGTGGAAACTGGTGGGACCATCTCTGCATTGGGGCACAGGTTTCAGGCTCCACCTGCTCCAAGAGAGCTGCCCTCAGCTTGTCTCCTGTGCCATGCCTTCCTGCTGGCAGAGGCCAACAACGTTCAGGATTAGCGGAGCCAGTTGCCTACACGCATGTTTTAGCCGCATTGCATGTGTTGCTGATGTGATGCCTCTTGTGCAGAGGGAGGTAATCAAAAGATTTCTTCATTTCAGAAACAATAGTTTACAGTCTACAAGAGATGTGGCTGACTACGATGAGCTATAGTCTTTCATAAATCACAAACTTAACAGGCTAAAAGAACTGCTATGTGTGAGATATTAAGTGTGGATGAACAAATGGCACCATTTAACAGCAAGGGCAAGAGATTTATACTGGGAAAGCTGTCCATCCACCTGATCTTCCAGATGTAGGGGCAAGTGGGAATGTAGTAGCCTAGCAGAACCAGTACCAAAAAATAACACAGTCCCACTAATGCTTGTGTTGTCTCAGCAAGGCATCTATTGTCTGGGAACAGTGTGCTCTATTCACTTGCCAGGAAGTTCCATGATACAGACGCTGATCTGAAAAGAACTGGCCATGGGTCCTTCCAGGATAAAACAGCTTATGTTGGAGAAACCCAGCTGCATGCAGGTAAATGGTATGACATCAGGTCAGTAACCCTCCTCAGTAGCTATGTAAGTGCTTACCCTGTGTATCATGTCAACAAATGGGACAGAAGCCAAAAGAGAATGATCAAGGTCCCATGCCCTGCAGCAGTATCCACTTACAATCAGCACATGGGACGTGTTGACTTCTTGGATTTGTTGATTGCTTTATATCGCACAACATCTAGATCAAAGAAATGGTATCACCGTTTAGTCTTTCATTCGATTGATATGGCAGTGGTGACATGTTGGCTCATCTACAGATGGGATTGTGCTTACAACAGAATGACAAGTGTTGACCATATACATCTATATGCCCATATCCGTCTATATATCAGTGTTAATTTTGCTAACAAAGACGATGATGAAAAATATTCGTTAACAACAATTTTTTCTGTGACTAAGATGAGACAAGACTAAGACGAAACTAACATCTGATGATAAAAACTATGATGAAATTTAAGACGTTTCTTTGTTAACGAGACGAGACTGGACTAAAATGCTTTTTTTTTAGGAGTATCGGACATTCAAAATAAATGATCTCTTTGTATCGGCTCACCGTCTTTCAAAATGTGTGTCCCTGTCATTGGACTGGATAAGGGGCGTTTGTATCTCAAACAGCTAGCAGGTCGGCTAAATAAACTCCTGGTGAGCTTCAGTGGCTTCAGCACCTGAAGCTTTAGGAAGAAAATGAAGAACTGATATATGGAAGCATTTCTGTTATAATTCCTCTGAAAAAAAAACAACAACATTGTGCACTGTCACAGAAAAGGAGAGAAGCCCTGTGGCTATAAAATAGGCGTAAAGAATACCACGAATCTTAAGAGGCATCTGAAGGCACGTCACCCTGCTATTTATGCAGCTTCTGTCACGGAAAGTCAACTATGTAGTCTTATTTAAATACTTTTTCTTAACGTTAAGTCAGTGTTACTAGTTGTGTCAACAGGGAAATTCACTAGCAAGTTTTATGTTTTTACGTTTTAGCTTTCTGTTAATTAACGTCAGTTAGCTAACCTTACTGCACAGTTCTGAGCCAGACTTTCATAAATGTAAAATGCTTAATTATATATTGTACAACAGTTCGGCTTTTCTGCAGCATTCAGTTCTGTTTCTAATGAAATCTGTATCACGTGCTGTAGCAAGATTATTTAGGCCATAGCCTATTTGTTGTACTAACTTAATAGCATGCAGATAGCAAGCTGTTTCTAAAATGACAGATGGATGTGGAAGTTGCTTAAGTTATTGGCCATGTACGTATGCTTAAGGCTGGAATACACTACATGATTTTTGCCCAGATTTTTTCCCTATTTACATTCTGGAGAAGTTGATGCTCCCATATCTGAGTTGACAGATTTTTATAAAAAATCTTATTTTGCTTCAAAATGTACACCCTTAATGGTTATTATACAGTACTACTGTTGGCAGACAAAGGTATGTTAGTAGTATATGTTCAGCTGCTTTTGAACATATTTCTGTTTATTGCACATTCATTTGAAGTTTCTGAAAATAAATGCTGTTTTTCCATAACAGCTAAAGAAAACATTTTTGGTTTTTACTTGATACTTGAACTATAGACCACTTTTACCTATCCTTAATGTATGATCCTACCTTATAAATGAGCAAGAGCAGCACAGCAGGCTGATATCCAACTAAGAAAAAGGGATATGTAGAGCTGCACAAGTACTACGAGTGCAGTGTCAGTATAGCTTGTTATCTTGATTCAAATTTCTCTTAAGCTTAATTGGTCTAAAGAGAGAAAAATTATATTTTTGTCTAAATACTACATAGAAAATTAACTAAATTAAAGCTGGTAACTGCAGTTTGACTAAAACTAATGACTAGAACTTGACAAAAATGCAATGACTTTTCATCGACTTAAACTAGACTAAAACTTTGAAAGACAAAAATGACTAAAATGTGACTAAGACTAATATCCATTTTTGTCTGAAGATAAAGACTAAGACTAAATCAAAAATGGCTATCAAAATTAACACTGCTATATATGCGTCTATATGTAAGTCCCAAATAGCACATTGTCTGTGCAAATCAAAGAAAGATGGGAGGAAGAGCAGATGAACCAGCGGTGGGATTTCCCAGCAGTATGAGGAGAAGAGAAGGAAGCAGGGGACCACGGCTCCCACTCCTAACCAGGATGTCCGCTTGGACAATACCTCACATCGGCCAATAATGTGTGACAAGCAGGGAAGGTGCAGAGTTCAGGGGTGTACAGGAACACCCAAAATGATGTGTGAAGTGTAGTTTGCACCTCTGTTTCACAGCAGAGAAGAACTGTTTTTGGAAATTTCACACAGAGTGAAGTACATGCAGTACATGAAATAACACAACACACTACATGATACAAACACACACCTGGATCAAATCCAAAATGTAAATATGTTTGAAGTGCTTTTAACTTTTGTGCTGAATGATTTTGTGACATTTTTAAAGGATTTTGTAAATGTATATTACACTTCTTATCTTTGTTTTATTATCAGTGAATTAATCATTTTCTCTGTCATTCAGTACCATTGCACAATGTTGCCCTATTTTTTGGTGGGCGGGGATGGAAAAAAAAAATCAATAAAATATCCCAAAATGAACCAAGAAATGATGTGGAATTATTTGTATCATGATCCAGCAAAATGTGTGCAGTAAAGGGTTAATACCTTTATAGTCCATGCATTTTTATGGCATGTTAAAAAATACCTGTACATGTTTATGCAAAACAATGCCCATTATGTCTTAATATTAGTTATTATGTAGTTATTATATAAGTTATTTTAATATAAATACCCATTATTACAATAGCAGATATATTAGTGTTGACTGTCCTAATCTGATGTCCTGTATGTGATTGTAGACAAGCACAGAGCTGAGGTGACAAATAAACATAAAAATGCAGTGATAGCAAACCAGTGGGTGAAAGACTACCTCACTGAGAATGCAGAGAGCTTCCCACAAGTCTCTATTCTTCTTGAGGCCAACATAGATAGATGTATCTATGGTCAGAAAGGTCACACCTTTAAGGAGATGTGGGAGCTCTACCATCAGCACTCCACTTCACTGAACAGGCCAGGGCTATTTTCCGCTGAGCAGAGGGAGATCATTCAGAAAGCATACACATCTGTGAGGAGATGGATACTCACGCTGCTGACCCACATCATAAGTATGCAGATGAAGAGGTTCAAGAAGTATATTAATGACAAGGAGCAAGTAAGTGTTAAGAGAAATAGAAGAATAGCACAGAACAATAAAAAATGCTCTAACGTCAGTCAAATGTGTTTTAGGATTGTTTATTAAAAACTGGAAAATCATAAAATGTATATAGATATAATCCCTTTATTGTTCTTCAACAGCAGACAAGTACCACCAAGTGTGATCCCTCATCATGGCCAGGTGAACTGGAAGCGGCAAGTCAGGCTGTGGAAGGTAAGTGAGATAAAGCAAGAGTTAACAGAATTCAAGCCCTTTTTATAATATGATTGGGTTTATTATATTGTTTATTTATATTATTATTGTTATTATTTTATTATTATTATTATTATTATTATTATTATTATTATTATTATTTATAACATTCCTTTTTCTGTAAATTTGTTAGATTTGCTCAAGACCCAAGAGCCACAGGTAATGGCCAACCTTAGCAGTCCATCTGTTAGATTGCTTTCTCAGGATTCCAGCAGACAAGCCCAGTCAGCCCACTGTCTGGCCCAAGCAGTCAGAACCCCCCGTTCAAACCTACAAGGACATCAATGATCTGTGCAAGAAGCAAAGTGTCCTAGAGGTGACAAGTGTGTAGGTAAGGGACGGAATGTGCACCTTTACAAGTCTGGCTACCACCACTGGGTATGACTCACTTTACCTGCTTAGTTAGTGTTAAAGTTATTACATTACAATATTTATTACTGTATATGTAAAGAGAGTCAAAAAAAGCACAGAGAGTCGTATGCTGCTTAGCCTCTGATTTGATTCTTTTTTTGTCCATTTGTATTTCAGGTACGTCACATCTGTGACATGTCCAACTGGTACACAATGCTGACTGAAGTCCTGTGCTGTGGACCATGTACAAAGGCAGCAAGGAGTGGAGAAGGTAGCACTGTGGGTCAGTGGCTTGCATGGGATCCTGCTATTCTGTTGCAGCTGAGTGAGTTGTTCCCTGCCATCCTCACTAGCAGGTGAGTAGGCTGTAAATAATGTGTGCATTTAATAAACTTTAAAGTAATAGGAGCACTCAAATCAATCTCCATATATTGACTGTGACTCTATTTACAGACGTGGACAAGAACTTTGTGCGACATTTGTATGACTGGATCGAAGTGGCGGCAAATATAGGAGAATCACTTTGAGGAGTACCGTCAACGCAAGGACCTGTACACCACGCTCCTCATGAGTCTAGTGGAAACTGGTGGGATCGTCTCCGCATTGGGGCACAGGTTTCAGACTCCACCTGCTCCAAGAGAGCTGCCCTCAGCTCGTCTCCTGTGCCGTGCCTTCCTGCTGGCAGAGGCCAACGTTCAGGATTAGCGGAGCCAGATCCTCTCCATTTTTGGCACTGTGTTGAAAATGGAAGTAAATCGAAAGATACGGCTGTACTCTATCTAATAGAAAACATAATGCAGTTCTGTGTGTTTTTCTTCTGTTTCAAATTTAACAAAATTTCACACTTTTTTAAAATGATAAAAAAACACACTGTAGAATCGAACAGGGTATCAAATGCCAACCTATTTTAGGTGGTGAAGAAGCTGTCTGGGGAGGGTCAAGGCTTAGCTCACTAGCATCGGCAATGAACACTCCCAAATAGTTTCAATTGTGCTGACCTGTTAGGAGTCCACAGAGACTTATGGAAATGTTTTGGAAATGTAC
Organism: Hemibagrus guttatus; assembly: GCA_033459395.1. NCBI lineage: Eukaryota > Metazoa > Chordata > Actinopteri > Siluriformes > Bagridae > Hemibagrus > Hemibagrus guttatus. The sequence goes on along the minus strand of JAUCMX010000051.1, from coordinate 30,833 downwards.
AACAGACAACCTGATGTGGACCCTTCCTTTCTCTGGGAAACGGCGAAGGCTTATATTAGGGGGTCAATAATATCATATTCAGTAGCTCAGAAAAAAAGACTTATGGAGAAGCAACTTACGTCTTGTTAGGGATTTAGAGAATATGTTTTCTGGTTCCCCCTCTCACGGCTTGCGGAAGGAATTGGATGCGGCTAGGTCTGCCTTGGATCAGATTTTGACTAGAAAGGTGGAGACTTCGTTGTTTTTCTCAAAGCAGAGGCTATATGAACACAACAATAAGCCAGGCTGCTTGTTGGCACACTTGGCTATGGGTAGAAGCGAGGTGAGCCTGATTTCTTCTCTTAGGGATAACAAAGGTAACTTAACCCATGATTCTAAACAAATTACTGGGCACATACAGTCAAGTCTACTAGATGCATATTCACATGCAATAGATTGGTTGAAATGCAATACAAATTACTGTAAGATTATACATTTCCCCACAAATCTTGAATAAGATGAACAGCAATCACTCTCCATTGTGTAACAAATGTCAGAGTGAAATCGGTACGTATATGCATTGCTTTTGGCTCTGTCCAGTAATCACAAAGTTTTGGAATGCGGTGGCCCGGGAAGTGGGGGAGATCCTTAACATGACTCTTGCCAAGGACCCGGGTTTTTTCTTACTTGGTTTACCTGCAAAGAATGTTGCTTTAACATCTAACCAGTCCCTACTTTGCGATAAGCTCCTGCTACTTGCTAGAAAATGCATTCTTATTGAGTGGTATCACCCTAGACCTCCATCGCTCACCCTTTGGTATAGTGAGGCCTTCAGAATTTTCTGAATTTAATATATATATATATATATATATATATATATATATATATATATATATATATATATATATATATATATATTTATTTATTTATGTATGTATGTATATGTGTATATGTATGCATGTATGTATGTGTATATGTGTATATCCCCCTTTTTTATTATTTATTATAATTTTTTCTTTCTTGTGCAGGGTAATTTGATATATTGTAATTTTGTAATTCCCTGTATTATTGTGTTATGGTTTGTTTGCGCTAGCTGGGGCAGTGCTGGTGTACAACCGCACAGATCTGGACGTGCTCGTCAAGGCCGTGAGAGCCAAAGATCCGGCAATGCTAAAATCCATGTTTGATCAGGATGTCGTTTGGCACTACGTTTCCAGGGAGCAGCACAAACACCACGTGCGGAGGGTCACCCTCGGGGTCCAGGAAATGTTCCGGCTTATCCACCCGGCACAGACTTTAGGTCTGTCCCCACTGTGCAGCTTGGCCCTATCAGGCATTGCACGGTGGAACATGGACAGGAGCTCCGATGCAGTGTTTGGTGGCAAAGGACAGCACCACAGGGTATACTCTGCTGATTGACCTCCTCAACACTCACTGTCAGCAGCTGTTTACAGAAACTGTGGAGGAGAATTTCTGGGCCCCTGCTGATGTGCCTTCCCAGGAGCTGCACATGTTGGGAGTACCTATTCAGACAAAGCACAGGTGAATCTGGGCCCTTCTCTCTCCAGGACATAGTCAACGATGGAACTGGTACTAAGGAGGAGGTGGTTCAGCCCGGAAACCCCAATACAGGTGAGGCTGACGAGGCATACCACAGCGACGTGGAGATGCAAGATGACGTCCTGGACGTTTCCCTGTCCCACATCATGCTCACCAGAAAAGACACCTCCACTGTTCACCCTCTACCATTTAGCCTAGTGTCTGCTACAATGAAACACAATACACAAAAAAAAAACAACGTACACATTTGAACCTCCAGTATTCTGAATTGTATTTTTTGCATGAGGATGCCTGCAGTCCCAGCTCAACGAGACATCAGTCCTCAGCACAACAGGCTGATGTACAAATCCGAATTCCAAAAAAGTTGGGACACTGTACAAATTGTGAATAAAAACAGAATGCAATGATGTGGAAGTTTCAAATTTCAATATTTTATTCAGAATACAACATAGATGACATGTCAAATGTTTAAACTGAGAAAATGTATCATTTTAAGGGAAAAATAAGTTGATTTTAAATTTCATGGCATCAACACATCTCAAAAAAGTTGGGACAAGGCCATGTTTACCACTGTGTGGCATCCCCTCTTCTTTTTATAACAGTCTGCAAACGTCTGGGGACTGAGGAGACAAGTTGCTCAAGTTTAGGAATAGGAATGTTGTCCCATTCTTGTCTAATACAGGCTTCTAGTTGCTCAACTGTCTTAGGTCTTCTTTGTCGCATCTTCCTCTTTATGATGCGCCAAATGTTTTGAATGGGTGAAAGATCTGGAGGCTGGCCATTTCAGTACCCGGATCCTTCTTCTACGCAGCCATGATGTTGTAATTGATGCAGTATGTGGTCTGGCATTGTCATGTTGGAAAATGCAAGGTCTTCCCTGAAAGAGACGACATCTGGATGGGAGCATATGTTGTTCTAGAACTTGGATATACCTTTCAGCATTGATGGTGCCTTTCCAGATGTGTAAGCTGCCCATGCTACACGCACTCATGCAACCCCATACCATCAGAGATGCAGGCTTCTGAACTGAGCGCTGATAACAACTTGGATTGTCCTTGTCCTCTTTAGTCCGGATGGCATGGCGTCCCAGTTTTCCAAAAAGAACTTCAAATTTTGATTCGTCTGACCACAGAACAGTTTTCCACTTTGCCACAGTCCATTTTAAATGAGCCTTGGCCCAGAGAAAATGCCTGCGCTTCTGGATCATGTTTAGATATGGCTTCTTTTTTGACCTATAGAGTTTTAGCCGGGCAACGGCGAATGGCACGGTGGATTGTGTTCACCGACAATGTTTTCTGGAAGTATTCCTGAGCCCATGTTGTGATTTCCATTACAGTAGCATTCCTGTATGTGATGCAGTGCCGTCTAAGGGCCCGAAGATCACGGGCATCCAGTATGGTTTTCCGGCCTTGACCCTTACGCACAGAGATTGTTCCAGATTCTCTGAATCTTTGGATGATATTATGCACTGTAGATGATGATAACTTCAAACTCTTTGCAATTTTTCTCTGAGAAACTCCTTTCTGATATTGCTCCACTATTTTTCGCCACAGCATTGGGGGAATTGGTGATCCTCTGCCCATCCCAGACACTGCCACTCTGAGAGGCTCTTTTTATACCCAATCATGTTGCCAATTGACCTAATAAGTTGCAAATTGGTCCTCCAGCTGTTTCTTATATGTACATTTAACTTTTCCGGCCTCTTATTGCTACCTGTCCCAACTTTTTTGGAATGTGTAGCTCTCACGATAATGAGCCAATATTTGGCATAACATTTCAAAATGTCTCACTTTCAACATTTGATATGTTATCTATATTCTATTGTGAATAAAATATAAGTTTATGAGATTTGTAAATTATTGCATTCCTTTTTTATTCACAATTTGTACAGTGTCCCAACTTTTTTGGAATCGGGTTTGTACATACTGGCGAAACTGCTGTGGTTGCGATCACCTCATGCATCTCACACGAGCTTATAAAACAGCACAATCTTGAAAGCATATGAGAGAATTCAGCACCGGATTTTGGTGGAGGATCTAGTCCTGTGTGAAGCAGGCATTCCTCTTCAGAAAATAAATGTCCAGACGGTGCATTCAAGAGAGTCTCCTCAATCTGGACACTATGAAACAGCTATCTCTGGCGCCACATCAGCCAGCGGTCCACCCTCCACTTCCGGACTACCGGATCATGCCGTATGTGCCCACACCTAGCCCGGCAGGGACGAAGATGTTTAAGGAGAGGAACGACAAAACTATGCCACCCTCCTGCTCTAAACCGCCTTCACTTCAGCTGCCGCTGGTGAGAAAATCCACGTCCACTTCTCTTTTGTTCCTCTACAGCCATCCGTGGGATTTCTGTCCCCTTCACACATCCGATAATGCCTACCAGTCAGGTAACTTCTCACGTTGCTCGTCCAGCCACATCACTTTCTTCAGTGGTGCCCATTTTGCCTGCCAGTCAGACCACTTGCACGTCACACAGTACTGGCACATTTCCAAACTGGGCCAGAGCTACGCAATATGGAATTGGGAGCTGAACAGTCGAGGGACATAATAAACCTCCTGGTCTGCATAGTCTGTTGCCAACAAGCCCAGGGACATAAACACACACATATACAAAAAAGCTTTCTGCACTCTAAAAATTATGTCTCCATCAAAAGGCCTGGAAAACAGAGTGCATGAAAGTTATAAACACTTTACAGCTGTTGTCGACCAGCAGGAAGCTGAAGAACCACATAAAATGTAAATGACCTTAAATGCTTTTTTGTGTGTGTGTTTGTGTTCCCCAGTTAGTGCACTATAATTATTAAAGTGATGTGGAAAAATAAAGTGAAATTCTGCTGTACATCAATTTTAGTTGGTTTTAAAACAAAGCATTTCCATTTCATTTTTTAAAATTATTGTTTGTGAATTTTTTTTAATTATAATTGCAATTTGTTTGATTCATTTGTTTCTTTTATTGTTTACTTTCTTTCAAAAATACTAGTACATAGTTTTTTTGTTTTTTTTTAGCAAACAATTTTTATTATTATTCACACATTATGAAACAGGTTTGAACCTCATTTCAGATTTACATTATAACAAGATAAAAAACATAAATAAAAAATAAAAATCAATACCCTCCAACATTCCAAGTTAAATAAATTAAGTAAATTTAAAAAATAAATACATTTTAAAAATAATAATAAAATAAATAGTAAAAGGGAAAAAAGTGTAAAATCTCCAGGTACACATACAGCAACAATATTTTGCCTATCACATTTACACTGTCCATATGTTCCAGAAAGGATACAGCATCCAAACTCTCCAAAAAACCATAGAATACCTCCCAGATAGACCAGAATACCTGGAGTCATCTTTTCCAGAACAAGACATGAGGTTATCCCTTTTATCCAGGGTGACACACAAGGACTTTCTTCTTGTTTCCATGCACATGCGATTACATGTTTAGCTTCTAATAGGCAGAGGGTAAGCAACAATTTTCCATGTTTGGTTGTTTTAAAATTTAAAGGGAAAATATGCAATATGCAAAACTTGAGGTAGAGGGGAAGATTTTTGCCAATCATTTTGCTTAAAATGTTCACAATTTTAATCCAGAAACTATTAACTTTGCTGCATTCCCACATGCAATGAAAGAGAGTTCCCTTTTCTTGTTTGCTCTTGTAACACACAACAGGAATGTTTCATTGCTTGATTTAGTGAGTTCATTATACTTTATTTTTAATTTTTGTAGTGCTAAGAGGAGGTCAGGTAAAGTTTTTGTTTTTTGGAAGAATTTAGATTCAGTTTCTTTTAATTTGGCTTCAAGATTTACCATTTCTACTTGTCAGCACTTATATTTATAGTTTGTGAAGCTAATAATTTGTCCTCTTTTAAAAGCCTTAAATGCTTCCCATCTGACTGAAGCAGATGTCAGGTTTGTGTTTATTTCAAAATAATAGTCTATCTGCTTATCAGTAAAGTCCAGAAATTCAGGATCTCTTAACCAGGTTGTGTGCAAGTGCCATCTTGGGGGTTTGCATGAAAAATTTGAAAATTGTAAGATAAATGAAGCTGGGGCATGATCTAAGATTAATATGCTATTGAACCAACAGTTCCCTACTTTGGATATTAGATCAGAAGACAACAAAAAATAATCAATATGAGAGAATATTTTATATGTACGAGAATAGCATGAAAAGGCCAGTTTTTCCAGATACATGTTCCTTCATATATATTATATTAAAATCTTTCATATATTGTTTTAACTCTATTCTAGTTTGTGGGTGTGGAAGGTCTAATTTAGTTGATCTGTCCAGTTCTGGATGTAGAGCACAGTTGAAATCTCCTCCTATAACAAAAAATCCTGGTAGTTAGTGTCAAAAATAGATTTTTATTAAAAGCAGGATTATCCCCGTTGGGCCCATAAATATTCACTAAATTCAATTTGACAGAGAAGATCTCAGCTTGGGAGGCACGGTGACTTAGTGGTTAGCACGTTTACCTCATACCTCCAGGGTTGGGGGTTTGATTCCCGCCTCCACCATGTGTGTGTGGAGTTTGCATGTTCTCCCCGTGCCTCGGGGGTTTCCTCTGGGTACTCTGGTTTCCTCCCCCAGTCCAAAGACATGCATTGTAGGTTGATTGGCATCTCTAAATTGTCCATAGTGTGTGAATGAGAGTGTGTGTGTGTGCCCTGCGATGGGTTGGCACTCCGGCCAGGGTGTATCCTGCCTTGATGCCCAATGACGCCTGAGATAGGCACAGGCTCCCCGTGACCCGAGTATAGTTCGGATAAGCGGTAGACAATGAATGAATGAAGATTTCAGCTTGGATAATCATATACCTCTCCTGTCTGTCACAGATTGTGTTAATTATCTGTAAAGGTATGGATTTATGTATAAGAGTAACAACCCCTCTAGAGTTTGAATTAAGAGAGGCAGAAAAAAAACTTGCCCTGGACATCTCTTCCTCTCCATAACCACATCTCCTTACCCTAAATGGGTTTCCTGAAGGAACACAATTTTAGCTTTTATTTGCCTGATCCTATTTATCACTTGTTTTAACTTTACAATTTTGTTTAGAAAACTTTGTGTACAATATTTAGACCTCTTTACATTCCAGGATGTAAACTGAATGTCAGATATTGAAACCATTATTACAGTATGTAAAGCATGTAACCATTTTCACAAGGGATATTAAAATGTATAGGCTATTAATATGAAGAGGCAAATGGAGAAGAAGTGAAAAAAACAACCTAATAATAACACAGAACTGCCAAGCTGAATGAACAACAGTCCAACAAACAGGTACATGATGAAATGCCATCGCCCTCCACCCTCTCCCAAATACTTCTCGAATGAACCTGATTATGGAACTTTGCCGGTCCACCCGTGAACTCGTTGAGGAACAGCTTACAGTATCGATCTCCAGGCGTAACCCACAATGATCAGTAATGTTAACCCACAACATTTAGCAACAAAACCAGGGCTTAAAACAAGTGCTTACGCTCATGACTCGAATCCCGAATGGAAGCGACCTCTTTTTTAGGTACTGTCCTTCAGATCCTGCAGAAACATATGGAGGGTTGTTGAACAGGTGACGTTTTCAGGGATATTGAGATTGCGGAGATCCTTCTTCACCGCGTCAAAACCTTTCTGTTTTTTGTGCAGTTCAGCTGAGACATCAGAAAAGAACATGAGTTTTCTTTTATCCAGCATCACAGTGACTTTTGCACGAGCTGCTTTTAAGGTACGAACTTTGTCAGCGTAATTTGAAAACTTCATTATCACGGCTCTTGGCTGAACTTCAGAGCGGTTTTCGGAGAATCTGCCAATTCGATGCACCCTCTCTATTACTAAGGGACCAGGGAAGTTTTCCGGGCCAAGGATCTCAGGGAGCAGCTTTTCTAAAATAGTGCACATATCCTTCCCCTCACTTTTTTATGCGATTCTCCAGATCATCAACTTTTAATGAGAGACTCGATGTCCATTTTAAACTTTGCGTTCTGCGTTTGCAACTGTGAGATGATGTCTTCTTGTGTGCTTACCCGATCCTCTGCTTCAGTTACTCGTATTGTGAGACCTTTAAGTTCGGACTGCACTCCGTTAATCGCCTGTAGCAATTCATCAAGTCTCCCAGCAAACTCATTTTTCGGCAAGTGGATGGCCTCAAGTATTGTCAAAGTTGTTTCTTGGCTAACACATGTCGCCCCCTCTTCCATATTAGCTACGCTAAGATTAGCATCAACCTCAGCCTCTCCAGATATGACCAATTTAGTTTGTTTCTGTGTCACTTTAGTTGGTTTCGGTGACATCTTGAAACGATATGATGCATCAGAATTTAAAGTGAAATCAGACTGTTAGCATTGGTTAAGTTAAAGAAAGAGATTTTGAGAAGGATTTGTTGCGGAGTTCCGATTCACGTCCGTTCAGCACCACACCATAACCGGAAGTAACTAGTACATAGTAGATATTTATAGACTGTAGGTGAGGCCTTATACCCTTCTGCTGGGCCAAGTAAAAGAGCAAAGATTTATTATGAACACTGGCCTTTCACAAAAATTCTCCTCCAGTTCTTGCACATTTAGGTGTGTGTTAATAACCGTCAGATTACTCAGTAAGGACATGACCATAGCATAACAATGATATCAGATAATGTTAAAGCAGCAGAAATATTAAACAAGCTTTCGTCGTTTTCAAAAATTTTGAAGTAACTTTCAGACATAAGTCATAAAGATGTATGATAAATGTAAACAAATGGAAATTAGGAAGACAAAGCATTCTAACACAAATATACTTTTGATTAAACAAACTTTATTTTAAGGATTCCATGCAGATAGAGTGTTACTTAATGTTGATAAATATCACAGGACAAAATCCATCAAACTATAGTATTGGGTTCATTGAAGCACTCCTGAATAAAGGCATTACACTTCATTGACTTATACAAATATGAGAAAATAACCGACAAATATCACAGTGGAAAATACGACAAATTCTGAATATTAGATTTATTGAAGCATTTCGGAGCAAAAGAATTACATATCTTAATAACTTTATTGCCTATAAACTATACATACATTGTGGATATTTATCTTAGTAGTTCTTATACAGGAAGCAAATGTCTTGAGCGTGTTAAAGTACATGGCCAATGAATCCCATTCATGTCCATTCAAGCATATGAGACAGGACCTTTCATGAATATCAATAATGAGAATTCAACGTCCTGCAGGTGTTGCTGTGTTATGTAGACAATTGAGGAATCCCGTGGCAGAACTGTTGCACTTCCACACAACCCCTCTGGACTGGTTAGAAGTGTAATTAGTGTTTAATAAAAATATAACATGAAGTATATAATAATAATATATTTTATTATTGATATAATTGTGACATACAATAATGCCGTAGGATCTGAGGGAGTGCGGTGCGGTGCAGTGAGTGATAAGAGCTTTGAGGTAAGAGGCTGCTGGTCCATTTTTGGCTCTGTAAGCAAGCATCAGTGTTTTAAATGTGATGTGTGCAGCTACTGGAAACCACTGCAATGAGCATAGCAGTGTGGTGGTGTGTGAGAACTTAGAGGGTGAAAACAAATCAGAGAACTTGCAGAGGTTGAATTGCGCTCAGACGTAGATCTGCCAGCAGAGAGTTGCAGTAGTCCAGTCTTGAAATGACAAGAGATTGAACAAGCACCTGAGCAGCCTATGTGGATAAAAATGGCAGAAACTTTCTGATACCGTAAAGAAAAGAAACGTCACGAGCGTGTCTAATTAGCAATGTGTGAGGAAGAGGACAGTTTATTATCTATGGTTACCCCAAGGTTGCGAGCAGTGGTCGCCAGGGAGTTTCAAGAAAGATTGCAAGATCCTTACCTGGGCATGAACAGCAGTTTGCTTTTGCTGGGATTGAGTTTTGGTGATGAGTTGACACCCATTAAGATATGTCTGCCAGACATGCTGAGATCCAAGCAGAAGCCATGGTATCTGAGGGAGGGAAGGAGAAGTTAAGTTGAGTGTCATCAGAGTAGCAGTGGTAAAGGAAACCATGTAAGGACATAACTTAGACAATTATTAACAGAGTCAGTTCCCTGTGCTGCCCTCTTCACAGTCAGCTGTCTAGTTACATAAACTGGGGCCTGTCTGCCCTCCAGATTGTGAGCCAAGACTTTGTAATGTGAGGGAATGAAATTGTATGTTGTATATAAGCGCTCTCTCATTTGGGCTCCTGAGAGAACTGACTGATTGGACTTGTATAGAAAATTACACAGCTCCCCTTCCTCTTGGGCAGGATTAATTGTTTTCAGCCATATCTACTTCTGGCTCATCTCCATTAACAAATCCTATGGTTTTAAGCAATTTTAAGATATTGGAACAAGTTAGGCCACAAGAACGAGTTCATTCTTCCTCAGTGTGTGCTAGACATGGATTTTTGCAGTTGAAGATATTACACAGACATCATCTTTCCAAACTGAAGCTTTCTAGTATGTTTCCACATTCATCCTGTGATCACTGCAGACAAGCTGCAGCATCACTAGTGTGAAACACAATAACGTGTGGTCACGTTAAAGCCTGGTATAGTGTATTTGGCTCTAATACACTGTACATATTTGGGCTGCAATACAGACTGCCACCACAAGATGGCTGCACCACCCAATTGAGACAGTTGATAAGTCTGTAGCTAGCTCTCGTCTTCAGTCTGGCCGAAGCGAGCGAAGAAAACAGACCACTGTCATCTGACTCATGCTGTATTGTTTTTTACAGATTCTTTTTTTTTTATGTAACAGGCCTCACACCTGGGGCCTGTTACACTAGCAAACACGTTTTGGAAATGTCCTGTCATTTATAACAGCTGGAATTTAATCTTTAAATCACTGTCAGACATCATAAGGAGATCACTCAATCCAGAGCCAATCTTACATACAAAATCTTACATCCCTTTTTATTTTTTTTATTTACTTACTTACTTAGTTACTTAGTTATTTCGTTGGTGAATTAATTATATTGCTTTTACATTGCTCATTTTACTATGAACTTTTTAAAAAACTAAATTAAACTAAACTAAAATAAAATAGTCTCTGCTATATGTTGTGCCTATATAGTAATTTCTTATTTACCTGGAAAGTAGTTTAAGCTTAAAAAAGAAATCATGGACAGCAGAAGCTGGAGAGTAAACTTCAGCAAAACAACATCATGGACATGTGGATGGGCATGAAGCAGATCACAGGCTTCAGTATGAAGGACCATCAGCAGGGGGGCAGCTTGGACAGAGCCAACAAACTGAATGTGTTTTTTAAGTCTGATGCAGGAAAGGGTACCTGTGCTATGGAAAACATCTCGTCTAGTACCAATTGTGGGATAATTATTTAGGCCTATATGAATTTGTGTGATTGTAAAAGGATGAGGTGACATCATGAGTAGTTTTGAACACCATTTCTGTTATTAGTTTAATGAAGTAAGGTTCACAAGAAGGACACATTGTTTATGTGTGTCTGCTAGGCATGAACAGTCTTTGTGTAGCTAATGAATTAACGGTAACATTCTTAGCATTGCAAGTTTTATCAAAAACGGATAGAGTCTGCACAGCAGTGTCCATTGTGAATCTTCTAAAGTTGAAGTTAAAGTCAAGGTCAGGTAGTCCACTCAGAGCAGTGCTAGATCTGTGAGACTCCTGCAGCTGCAGTCTGGGAGAATCAGTGCATTGTTGAAGCACACTGATAAAGTAATAAATAAATGATAAATCAAGTTCACCCCAGGTCAAATCTAACATATTCAAAATACATAAATTAGCTATAAGCTTAGAATATTTAACCTGGAAAGGGGATGGTGACTCCTACATACCCATGATGTCTTCTCAACATGAGAATGTTTCACACTGCAAAAATGTTAAAAAACCAAAACATAATGATAGGGATAAGACACCCATTCATATATATATATATATATAATAATATATATATATATATATATACATATTAATATTCCATATACTATATTCATATACATATACATATACTTACATTATATATATATATATATATACACACACACATTTGAATATGTAAATAACACAAGTGACACCTCACTGAATTTTTATATATATATTTATATTATTCACACATTTGAAAATGTTTCAGATAATCAAACACACTTTAAAATATTTCCCAGTCAATAATGATAACACAAGTGAACACCTCATGAAGTTTTTAAATGAAGGTTTTTATTATTAAAGAAAAAGAAAATCCAAAACTACATGGCCCTGTGTGAAAAAGTATTTGCCCCCTAAGCCTAATAACTGGTTGGGCCACCCTTAGCAGCAACAACTGCAATCAAGTTTTTTCGATAACTTGCAATGAGTCTGTTACAGCGCTGTGGAGGAATTTTGGCCCACTCATCTTTGCAGAATTGTTGTAATTCAGCCACATTGGAGGGTTTTCGAGCATGAACCACCTTTTTAAGGTCATGCCACAACATCTCAATCGGATTGAGGTCAGGACTTTGACTAGTGGTTTGTGTTTTGGATCATTGTCCTTCTGCAGAACCCAAGTTCACTTCAGCTTGAGCTCACAAACACATGGCCGGACATTCTTCTTCAGGATTTTTTGGTAGACAGCAGAATTCATGGTTCCATTTATCACAGCAAGTCTTCCAGGTCCTGAAGCAGCAAAACAGCCCCAGACCATCACACTACCACCACCATATTTTACTGTTGGTATGATGTTCTTTTTCTGAAATGCGGTGTTACTTTTACGCCAGACGTAGTGGGACACAGACCTTCCAAAAAGTTCAATTTTTGTCTCGTCAGTCCACAGAGTATTTTCCCAAAAGTCTTGGGGATCATCAAGTTGTTTTCTGGCAAAACTGAGATGAGCCTTCATGTTCTTTTTGCTCAGCAGCGGTTTTTGTCTTGGAACTCTGCCATGCAAACCATTTTTGTCCAGTCTCTTTCTTATGGTGGAGTCATGAACACTCACCTTAACTGAGGCAAGTGAGGCCTGCAGTTCTTTGGATGTTGTTGTGGGGTCTTTTGTGACCTCCTGGATGAGTTGTTGCTGCGCTCTTGGGGTAATTTTGGTTGGCCGGCCACTCCTGGGAAGGTTCTCCACTGTTGCATGTTTTCGCTATTTGTAGATAATGGCTCTCACTGTGGATCGTGGCAGTCCCAAAGCTTTAGAAATGGCTTTATAACCTTTTCCAGACTGATAGATCTCAATTACTTTCTTTCTCATTTGTTTTTGAATTTCTTTGGATCTCGGCATGATGTCTAGCTTTTGAGGGTCTTTTGGTCTACTTCACTTTGTCAGGCAGGTCCTATTTAAGTGAGTTCTTGATTGCGAACAGGTGTGGCAGTAATCAGGCCTGGGTGTGGCTAGAGAAATTGAACTCAGGTGTGATAAACCACAGTTAAGTTATGTTTTAACAGGGGGGGCAAACACTTTTTCACACAGGGCCATGTAGTTTTGGATTTTGTTTTCCCTTAATAATAAAAACCTTCATTTAAAAACTGCATGATGTGTTTACCTGTGTTATCTTTGACTAATATTTAAATGTGTTTGATTATCTGAAACATTAAAGTGTGACAAACATGCAAAAATATAAGAAATCGGGAAGGGGGCCAACACTTTCACACCACTGTATGTATGTATGATATATATATATAATATATATATATATATATATATATATATATATATATATATATATATATATATAATGTTATATTAAAGCTGAATGGGAAATCAATGTAAAATTAGAATATAATAATGTCCTGGAAGGTCCCTGTTACGTACAGAAGGGGACAGAGACACAGGTACGCTTTCGATGGAGTGTTTTATTGACACAATCAGGGAAGCGGAAGGAGTGCAGAGTGCGGTGAGTGGAAGCGGATATCTTCTCTTGGGAGCGGGGAGTGCTGGAGGAGTTCTGTGGCTGGAGTCATAGCTGTGGGAGTGAAGCGGTGAGCCAGCGAGACGTATGCGGGACCCTGGGGTATGCGCTGGAAGTGCGGCGTGGTCTGAAAGAGCAGAGATCTCTAGAGATAGCGAGAAACAGATTTGCATCAGAGTCCTAACAGTTAACATGCAGCGTGAGGTAGTGTTAACGAGATCGGACGGGAGCAGAGTGAGCTGTGGTGGTATTTATAGTGCTGTGAGTGAGGGTTGTGATTGTCTTCAGGTGTTGTTGATTAGAACTCCGGAGAGGGAGTGCGCTGTGAGTGTGTGCATGGCGAGCCTGGCGTGTCTGTAACAGTCCCAAACTTTCCATAAAAGAAAAATAGGTGGAGCGTTTTGACTTGAGGAGTTAGGCTGATGTCATGTGTGATAAGAAACATGGATATGGACACTGAGCTTTGAAAGGTTTGTGGGGTTGATGAGATGTTCCATGTGAGCACCTTGTAATTTGTACTCAGTGCTGACTACAATAAACCTCATCTCTGCAATCATCCAGTCTGAAGTATTTGACTTTTTCTTAGTTAGTTTAGGTCTGGTCATTAGACTGAGTTAGTCGGGTCAATGTGGTAAAGTGGAGTCACAGATAAGCTTCAGGAGAGTCTCACTTTAAACCTGAATTATTATGATTATTAATCATGATTATTAATGTTATTGTTTTTTTACCACACAATACCTAAGAAAGCCACTCCATCTGGCCTCAGAGACTACAGACCAGTTGCTTTGATGTCACATGTCATGAAGGTGTTGGAGAGAACAGTTTTAGCCCACCTGGTCCCACAGGTGAAACCTGCACTGGACCCACTCCAGTTTGCTTACCAGCCTCATATGGGTGTCGATGATGCTGTTATCTATCTGCTGCAGTGTGCTCACTCCTACCTGGATGGCAGCGGTGGTACTGTGAGGATCATGGTTTGTGATTTTTGTAGTGCCTTCAACACCATCCAACCATTCCTGCTGAGTGAGAAACTGCTTAGAATGGGTGTCAGCTCATCCACCATCTCCTGGTTTGCTGACTACCTGTCAGATAGGCCCCAGTTTGTGTGACTGGGGGCCTCAGTGGTCAGTAACAGAGGAGCTTCTAAGGGGACTGTCCTGTCTCCATTTTTGTTTATTCTATACACCTCAGACTTTCAGTACAACTTTGAATCAAGCCACCTGCAGAAGTTTTCTGACTACACTGCAGTGGTGGGGTGTATTGGGGATGGACAGGAGTCTAAGTTCCGGAGACTATTGGATAACTTTGGGGACTGGTGCACTAGGAATTACCTACTCCTAAAAGTAATGAAAAGCAAGGAGTTGGTGGTGGACTTTAGGAGGACCAAAACCTCGATTGAGCCCATAGCCATCATGGGTGAGGAGTTTGGAATTGTTGACAAGTACAAGTATTTGGGTGTACGCTTAAACAACAGACTGGACTGGAGGGCTCGCACTGATGCTGTATACAAGAATGGGATAAAAGCAGACTCTATTTACTGGCGAAGCTCAGATCTTTCAATGTTTGTAACAAGATGCTGGAGATCTTTTACCAGTCTGTAGTGGTGAGTGCCATTTACTGTGTTGTGGTCTGCTGTGGGGGGCAGCATCAGCACCAGGGATGCTAGCAGCATTAACAAGCTAATTCGCAATGCTGGATCATTGGACAAAAACTAAGTGTGTTTGAGTCAGTGAGGAACAGGAGGTCACTGAACAAACTGCTCTCCATTATGGACAATTCGTCTCACCCACTCTACAATACACAACAGAGTCAGCGGAGCTCATTCTCCAAAAGACTCATTCAAATTTGCTGTCACAGAGAACGTTACAGGAGATCATTCATACCATTTGCAATAAAATTGTACAATAGCACTACATTGTACAATATCACACTGCACTACTACAACTATTAACACTATTTCCTAGATTCTCAAGGTACTTCATATTTATTATCTACTGCCAGTAGATATTAAATGTATCATACATACATTATATATATATATATATATATATATATATATATATATATATATATATATATATATATATATATATATATACATTATATATACATACATATACATACATTAGCCATAACATTATGACCTAATATTGTGCTGGTCCCCATTTTGCCCCCAAAACAGCCCTGACCCATTGAGGCATGAACTTTACTAGATCACTAAAGGTGTGCTGTGGTATCTGGCACGAAGATGTTAGCAGCAGATCCTTTAAGTCCTGTAAGTTGCGAGGTGGGGCCTCCATGGATTAGGTAGGTGGTACATGTAAAAGTAACCAGACCCGGTTGTCTAGCCATCACAATTTGGCCCTTGTCAAACTCGCTCAAATCCTTACGCTTGCTCAGATTTCATGCTTCTAACACATCCACATTGAGGACAAAATGTTCACTTGCTGCCTAATATATCCCACCCACTAACAGGTGCCATGATGAGGAGATAATCAGCGTTATTCACTGTCAGTGCTCATAAGGTTATGGCTGATCGGTGTATATAAAACTCTTTACTTTGTATGAGTCTTCAATCTAGCCATGGGGGTCACAGTCCAGTGACTTCTGTGCCGGTCCCAAGCCCGGATGAATACAGAGGGTTGCGTCAGGAAGGGCATCCGGCGTAAAACATTGCCAAATTTAACCATGCGAATCGTCAGTACTCTGAATTTCATACCGGATCGGTCGAGGCCCAGGTTAACAACGACTGCCATCGGCGCCGTTGACCTAGAGGGCGCCGGTGGAAATTGGGCTACTGTTGGTCGAAGAAGTAGAGGAGGGAGGAGAGTGCACAGACAGAGAGAGAAGAGGAAAGGTAAGAGTGTAGGACTGAGAATAGGAACTTTGAATGTTGGTACTATGACAGGGAAAGGTGGAGAGCTGGCTGATATGATGGAGAGAAGGAAGGTGGATATACTGTGTGTACAGGATTCCAAATGGAAGGGTAGCAAGGCTCGTAGTATAGGAGCAGGATTCAAGCTGTTTTATTATGGTGTGGATAGTAAGAGAAATGGGGTAGGTGTGGTCCTGAAGGAGGAGTTTGTGAGGAATGTTCTGGAGGTGAAGGGAGTGTCAGACAGGGTGATGAGTCTTAAGTTAGAGATTGAAGGGGTGATGTTGAATGTTGTTAGCGGTTATGCCCCACAGGTAGGTTGTGAGTTAGAGGAGAAAGACAGATTCTGGAGTGAATTAGATGAGGTGATGGAGAGTATTCCCACGGGTCAGAGAGTGGTGATAGGAGCGGATTTTAATGGACATGTTGGTGAGGGGAACAGAGGTGATGAGGAGGTGATGGGCAAGTTTGGAGTTAAGGAAAGGAACCTAGAATGACAGATGGTAGTGGACTTTGCTAAGAGGATGGACATGGCTGTGGTTAACACTTATTTTCAGAAGAGGAAGTAGCATAGAGTGACTTACAAAAGGGGAGGTAGGAGAACACAGGTAGACTACATCCTATGTAGAAGAGGCAATCTGAAAGAGATTAGTGACTGTAAAGTGGTAGTGGGAGAGAGTGTAGCCAGACAGCATAGGATGGTGGTGTGTAGGATGACTTTGATGGTCTGTAAGAAGAAGAGGTCAAACATAGAGAAGAAAACCAAGTGGTGGAAGCTGAAAAAGGAGGAATGTTGTGAGGAAGTTGAGGCAGGCTCTGGGTGGTCAGGTAGTGCTGCCAGATGACTGGGAAGCTACAGCAGAAGTAATCAGGAAGACAGGGAGAAAGGTGCTGGGTGTGTCATCTGGAAGGAGGAAAGAAGATAAGGAGACTTGGTGGTAGAATGAGGAAGTTCAGGATAGTGTCCAGAGGAAGAGGCTAGCCAAGAAGAAGTGGGACATGGACAGGACTGAAGAGAATAGACAGGAATACAAGGAGTTACAGCGCAGAGTGAAGAGGGAGGTGTCTAAGGCCAAGCAGAAGGCATATGACGAGTTGTACACTAGGTTAGACACTAGAGAAGGAGAGAAGGACTTGTACAGGTCCGCTAGGCAGAGGGATCGAGATGGGAAGGATGTGCAGCAAGTTAGAGTTATTAAGGATAGAGATGGAAGGGTGCTCACAAGTGAGGAGAGTGTACAGAGGAGATGGAAGGATTACTTTGAGGAGCTGATGAATGAGGAAAATGAGAGGGAAAAAAGAGTAGGAGAGGTGAACTCTTTGGAACAGAAAGTAGATATGTTTAGAAAGGATGAAGTCAGGAAGGCTTTGAAGAGGATGAAAAGTGGAAAGGCAGTTGGTCCTGACGACATCCCGGTGGAGGTCTGGAAGTGTCTAGGAGAGGCAGCAGTGGAATTTTTAACTAGTTTGTTCAACAGGGTTTTAGAGAGTGAGAGGATGCCTGAGGAATGGAGAAGAAGTGTGTTAGTGCCAATCTTTACGAATAAGGGTGACGTGCAGAGTTGCAGCAACTATAGGGGGATAAAGTTGATGAGCCATACAATGAAGGTATGGGAAAGAGTAGTGGAAGCTAGGTTAAGGAAGGTAGTGGAAATTTGTGAGCAGCAGTATGGCTTCATGCCCAGAAAGAGCACAACAGATGCAATTTTTGCTCTGAGAATTTTGATGGAGAAGTATAGGGATGGTCAGATGTTCTGAAGGGAAAAGCCGAAAGAAGAAGAAGAAGACTTTGTATGAGTCTTCCTTCCATCCATTTTCTGAACTGTTTATCCTACACAGGGTCAATGGGAGCCTGATCCTATCCAAAAGGACCAGGGGACACCATAAACAGGGTGCCAACCCAACAAAGGGAACAGTCAAACACTCACACACACATTCACACACTTTGGACAATGTAGAGATGCCAGTCAGCCTACCACACGTCACAGGAATGGAAAAGGAAAGCAGAATACCAGGAGGAAAACCCCACAGCAAAGTGAGAACATGAAAACTCCACAAACACAAACACACACGCACACACACCCATGCACACACACACAGGACAGAGGAAGGAATTGAATCACCAACCCCAAAGATAAATGCTAAACACTAAGCCACTGTGCCTCTCCTCTGTATGAATCGGTTATGTTGATATAAAACACAAATGCAGAATTAGATTATAAATGCAGATTGTAAGGGTCAAGTAATATTATTTATGTATGGAATACTTTACACATAAAACTACAAATTGTAAAATAAAAATAAAAGTACTCTCTGCTATATTTTGGGGCCCTCATTAGCCTCGGGATTAGTCTGAGCTTGAAAACGAAATCATGGTGTAAAACTTTTACAGGAGGATCTTTTACATTTGATTTAATCAGATAAAAACACACCCAGTTCAGTGTTAATTTTTACATCTATTTTTGATTTAGTCTTAATCTTTATCTTCAGATGAAAATGGTTATTAGTCTTAGTCACATTTTAGTCATTGCATTTTTGTCATTAGTCATTAGTTTTAACTAATGTGAAACAAGTTTCAGTCATTAGTTTTAGTCACTGGTTTTAGTCAAACTGCAGTTACCAGCATTAATTGTGTTAATTTTCTATGTAATATTTAGACAAAAATAGTCATTATAATTTTTCTCTCTTTAGACCAAGCTTAGATCAAGCTTATGAGAGATTTGAATCAAGATACAGTGGAGCAAAAAAGTATTTAGTCAGTTCTCCCACCTAAAAAGATGAGAGAGGCCTGTAATTTTCATTATAGGTACACTTCAACTATGAGAGACAGAATGAGAAAAAAAAATCCAGAAAATCACATTGTCTGATTTTTAAAGAATTTATTTGCAAATTATGGTGGAAAATAAGTATTTGGTCATCTACAAAAAAGCAAGATTTCTGGCTCTCACAGACCTGTAACTTCTTCTTTAAGAGGCTCCTCTGTCCTCCACTCGTTACCTGTATTAATGGCACCTGTTTGAACTCGTTATCAGTATAAAAGACACCTGTCCACAACCTCAAACAGTCAGACGCCAAACTCCACTATGGCCAAGACCAAAGAGCTGTCAAAGGACACCAGAAACAAAATTGTAGACCTGCACCAGGCTAGGAAGACTGAATCTGCAATAGGTAAGCAGCTTGGTGTGAAGAAATCAACTGTGGGAGCAATTATTAGAAAATGGGAGACATACAAGACCACTGATAATCTCCCTCGATCTGGGACTCCATGCAAGATCTCACCCCGTGGGGTCAAAATGATCACAAGAACGGTGAGCAAAAATCCCAGAACCACACGGGGGGACCTAGTGAAAGACCTGCAGAGAGCTGGGTCCAAAGTAACAAAGGCTACCATCAGTAACACACTACGCCGCCAGGGACTCAAATCCTGCAGTGCCAGACGTGTCCCCCTGCTTAAGCCAGTACATGTCCGGGCCCATCTGAAGTTTGCTAGAGAGCATTTGGATGATCCAGAAGAGGATTGGGAGAATGTCATATGGTCAGATGAAACCAAAATAGAACTTTTTGGTAAAAACTCAACTTGTCGTGTTTGGAGGAGAAAGAATGCTGAGTTGCATCCAAAGAACACCATACCTACTGTGAAGCATGGGGGTGGAAACATCATGCTTTGGGGCTGTTTTTCTGCAAAGGGACCAGGACGACTGATCCGTGTAAAGGAAAGAATGAATGGGGCCATGTATCGTGAGATTTTGAGTAAAAATCTCCTTCCATCAGCAAGGGCATTGAAGATGAAACATGGCTGGGTCTTTCAGCATGACAATGATCCCAAACACACCGCCCGGGCAACGAAGGAGTGGCTTCTTAAGAAGCATTTCAAGGTCCTGGAGTGGCTTAGCCTGTCTCCAGATCTCAACCCCATGGAAAATCTTTGGAGGGAGTTGAAAATCCGTGTTGCCCAGCGACAGCCCCAAAACATCACTGCTCTAGAGGAGATCTGCATGGAGGAATGGGCCAAACTACCAGCAACAGTGTGTAAAAACCTTGTGGCGACTTACAGAAAACGTTTGACTTCTGTCATTGCCAACAAAGGGTATATAACAAAGTATTGAGATGAACTTTTGTTATTGACCAAATACTTATTTTCCACCATAATTTGCAAATAAATTCTTTAAAAATCAGACAATGTGATTTTCTGGATTTTTTTTTCTCATTCTGTCTCTCATAGTTGAAGTGTACCTATGATGAAAATTACAGGCCTCTCTCATCTTTTTAAGTGGGAGAACTTGCACAATTGGTGGCTGACTAAATACTTTTTTGCCCCACTGTAACAATCTACATTGACACTGTACTTTTAGCACTTGTGCAGCTCTACATATCCCTTTTTCTTAGTTGCATATCAGCCTGCTGTGCTGCCCTTGCTAATTTATAAGGTAGGATCATACATTAAGGATAGGTAAAAGTGGTCTATAGTTCAAGTATCAAGTAAAAACCAAAAACGTTTTCTTTAGCTGTTATGGAAAAACAGCATTTATTTTCAGAAACTTCAAATAAATGTGCGATAAACAGACAGATGTTCAAGAGCAGCTGAACATATAATACTAACATACCTTTGTCTGCCAACAGTAGTGCTGTATAATAACCATTAAGGGTGTACATTTGGAAGCAAAGTAACATTTTTTATGAAATCTGTCAACTCAGATATGGGAGCATCAACTTCTCCAGAATGTAAATTGGGAAAAAATCGGGGCAAAAAATCATGTAGTGTATTCCAGCCTTAAGCATACGTACATGGGTAATAACTTATGCAATTTCTACATCCATCTGTCATTTTAGAAACAGCTTGCTATCTGCATGCTATTAAGTTAGTACAACAAATAGGCTATGGCCTAAATAATCTTGCTACAGCACATGATGCAGCTTTCATTAGAAACAGAACTGAATGCTGCAGAAAAGCCAAACTGTTGTACAATATATAATTAAGCATTTTACATTTATGAAAGTCTGGCTCAGAACTGTGCAGTAAGGTTAGCTAACTGACGTTAATTAACAGAAAGCTAAAACGTAAAAACATAAAACTTGCTAGTGAATTTCCCTGTTGACACAACCAGTAACACTGACCTAACGTTAAGAAAAAGTATTAAATAAGACTAAATAGTTGACTTTCCGTGACAGAAGCTGCATAAATAGTAGGGTGATGCGCCTTCAGATGCCTCTTAAGATTTGTGGTATTCTTTACGCCTATTTTATAGCCACAGGGCTTCTCTCCGTTTTCTGTGACAGTGCAAATTTCATCATAGTTTTTATCATCAGATATTAGTTTCATCTTAGTCTCGTCTCGTCTTAGTCACAGAAAAAATGGTCATTAACGAATATTTTTCGTCATCATCTTCATTAACGAAATTAACACTTCCATAATAATAATAATACTTATTATTATATAATATATAATATAATAACAATAATAATTGTTATTAATACTATTATTATTAGTAGTAGTAGTAGTAGTAGTTTTTATTTTTATTTATTTATTTTTTACATATTTTCTGGTTGAGAGGAGACACAAGCAGAAAGATGCAACTGAACCCCTGGACATACCTGATGGGTGAGGATATTATGAAGATGGTTAACAATTTTCACTTAATATTTTAAAGACACACACACACACACACACACACACACACAACACACACACACACACACACACACACAAACAAACAAACATTTTCTTCTAGAAAAATGCAAAATCTGTGAAACTAAATGTGTTTACAAGAAAAATATATCTAACTTATTTGGTAATCCATTTCAAATGTTTTTCTGTAATAATCTACAGAGATATGTACTGTATATACAGATCTATACAGATATATACTATAGCAGGGCTGCCCAAAGTCTGGCCCCAGGGCCGAATGTAGCCCACACACAGATTTGAACTGGCCCAAGGCTGCTCTGTTAAGGCAAATTTCTATCCTAGTAAAATCCTTAACAATAATAATAATAATAATAATAATAATAATAATAATAATAATATATGCACTGAACATATATTCATATGAAATGAGAACATAATGAAATTCAGTTTTTCTATGTTAATATTACAAGCCATTTTTAATTGGATTCATTATTGGAGGTGGAGCTTGTGGTTAGTGTTCCGAATGATGTCATGAGGTCATGTGACCAACTGAGCAGGTTTGGTTTAAAAAAAAAAATTGGAATTTAGATTCTGATGACAGAAACACTACAGTGACCTACTGGAACATGCTCCTATTATTGTACAGTGTTCTGTTCTAAAGATCTACAATCTCTTCAGACCATCCGCAGCTTTCGAGAGAGCAACAGCAAACCTTGATTGTCAGCGATTTTACAGCGAGTTTAGTTGTGATTTTAGCAGCATTGTAGAAGCAAGTATTTTATACAACTTCTACAATGGCAGCCCTGTTTGTCAGGAACCTTCACCCTGAAGTGACAGAGGTGATACTTGCAAAAAGATTCAGCTATGCTGGACATGTCCAATCTGTCCACATACGCAGGGACAAGAGGACGGGCTCTCCTCTTGGAAATGCCTACGTCAACTTCCGCTATCGACATGATGGTAAAACAAACCAGACTGTTTTCTACACTGATTCTGCAGTTTCTTACCTGTTTGCAGTAGATGATAGTTTTGTTATATGGATAAGGTCATGTTTTAAATGGTACAAAAAAGATATGAAAAGATATTTTTATGAGTTATATGTAGACTATAATAGACAGATTTTTTTTATTGTAATTAATGACTTATTTCTGTTCCCTCAGCTGAGAGAGCTCTAAAAATCTTCCATTTTGAACCACTCCTGGGGAGACCCATGAGTGTCATGTGGTCTCAGTGGGAACCCAAAGCCAACACCATCAAGGGGGGCAAAATTTTCATCAGGAACCTAGATTGGTCCGTCAACAGCATCTCCCTGTTCGACACTTTCTCCGAATTTGGGAGGATCGTGTCATGCAAGGTTCAAGCTTTGAGCTGTTCTGAATAGCTGAATCTCTGTGTTGCATGATTTGTGTGTTTTTGTGTGTTAACCCACTGTGTTTCTCCTGAAGGCTGTGGAATCAAAAGGCTTTGGGTACGTCCAGTACGAGTCAGCAAAGGCAGCGGCGCTGGCCATTGAGCGGTTAAATGGAAAACTCCTGAACAACCGCCGAATGTAAGCCACGTGTAAATTAGTGTCTTGTTACCAGTCCAGGGTTCAAATGTCAGGGTTTATTTACATTCTGCTTTAACTAATTGCATTTATTGAACTCTTTTTATTGTTGAAACAGAGGTTATGTTTGGTTTTATGGGGTGATTTCAGTTAACATCAGGTGGTAACTTTGCTGCCAAAGACATAACTTCTAACAGCAGGGTTTTAGACTCTAAGTGCAGCTTCTCTGTTGTCTTACAGCACCATCGAGTACTTTAAATCTCGGGAGCAGCGTGAGGCAGAGGTGCACAAGGCAGAGGCACGCAAGGCCCCACCAAAACTGCGCCGACCAGTGTGTCCTCCCTGCTTCGAGACGAGAACCCCAGCTGTTGAGCCGCCTCGCTCAGAGGACACTGTCCAAACTGTCGAGGCATCTGCCTCAGAGGACATTGTCCAAATTGTCGACAACGCTGCCTCAAAGAACGTTCAAGCTGCTGAGACAATTGAGGCAGAAGACAATGTGGAGGCTGTTGAAACAGCTGCCCCAGAGGACACTGTGGAAGTTGTAGAGACAACTGCACCAGAGGTCTCTGTGGAAGCTGCTGAGACAACTGCCCCAGAGAAAACTCTGGAAGCTGAGGAGACAGCTGTGCCTGAAGTAATATTAATAATAATACTACTACTACTAATAATAATAATAATATCCTATGTTCCTAGGATGATGATGATAATAATAATAATAATAATAATAATAATAATAATAATAATAATAATAATAATAATATCCTGTGTTCCTAGGAGGTACCCAAATTTCCACCACCCCAGAAGAGGCTGACCATCTACATACTAGAGTCAGTGCCTCTAGAAGACCAGATCCAGATGGCTCGTGAGTTTCACACTCACATACACAAAAACACACATATACTTTACATCCGTCTCATTTACACTCCAGCTTAGCATTTTATCCGACTCTTATCTGACTTTGTCACATATTGACTGAAAACCTCTACACGTTTCTTTTTTTTAACTGCATTTGCTTTAATTACTTGACACTTACAAAAGTCTGAGTCTGAGCCCCACCATCAATGCTACCTGCCTCTGTTTCTATTCTCTCTCGCTCTCACACACACACCTCACACACTTTCTCTCTCTCTCTTTGCAGATGACTACATGCTGCCACTTGTAGAAGAAATCCATCCTATGGATGCTAACCAAATTACATGGATGATTGTTCAAGAAGAGAACAATTTCGAAATTATGAACATTATTAGTGATCCCGAGCTTTTGCGAACCAAGGTGAGCGCGTGCACACACACAAACACACACAGAGTCAATAAATATACATTTAAGCAACATAGCAAGTGTTTCATATCAGATTTGTAAGTATCTTTGATGATGTCTTAGCTTTGGTCATTTGGAAGCAAAGCCCCACCCACTATTCCCTCAGTCCTAACGTGTGTGTGTGTGTGTGTGTTTGTGTGTGTGTGTGTGTGTGTGTGTGTGTGTGTGTATATACGTTTGCAGGTGGATAAAATGGACGCCTTGCTGAGGGCAAGAGCAGCTGGTTACAAGCCGGTGAGGATCTTTAATCAAAATTGCTGATATTGATTCATATTTAAATAGATTATAACATCAATTCACAGTGTACACAGGAATTAAAAAACTGATTTCTGACTTCTGCATTTCACTTTCAGGAAACCCTGAAGATGATTTTCAAAACTGACAATAAGAAGAAGAGGAAGAAGAAGAAAAACAATTGAAAAAATCTGTAAAGATTGTTATTACAATCTTGTTGTAAATCAGTTGATTGGTGATTGAATTCTTATTAAATTGTAAAAAGAAACTTGTGTATGTTTATTTATTTCCAACTCGAGCTTTTAAATCTAATGATTTAATCATTTAATCTGTGTTCATTTTGATAGCCATTTTTGATTTAGTCTTAGTCTTTATCTTCAGACAAAAATGGCTATTAGTCTTAGTCACATTTTAGTCATTTTTGTCTTTCATAGTTTTAGTCTAGTTTTAGTCAACGAAAAGTCATTGCATTTTTGTCAAATGTTTTAGTCATTAGTTTTAGTCATTAGTTTTGGTCAAACTACAGTTACCAGCTTTAATTTGGGGGGTGGTCGTAGCTCAAGTGGTTAAGGCTCTGGGTCATTGACCGAAAAATCAGGGGTTCAAGCCCCAGCTCCCTCAAACTGCCACTGTTGGGCCCTTGAGCAAGGCCCCCAACCCACCCTGCTCCAGGGGCGCTGTGTCATGGCTGACCCTGCGCTCTGACCCCAACCCCCAAGGATGGGATATGCGAAGAAAAGAATTTCACTGTGCAGTAATGTATATTTGACAAATAAAGACAACTTAATGTTGTTAATTTTCTAAGTAATATTTAGACAAAAATAGTCATCATAATTCTTCTCTCTTTAGACCAATTAAGCTTAAGAGAAATTTGAATCAAGATAACAAGCTATATTGACACTGCACTCGTAGTACTTGTGCAGCTCTACATATCCCTTTTTCTTAGCTGGATATCAGCCTTGCTAATTTATAAGGTAGGATCATATATTAAGGATAGGTAAAAGTGGTCTATAGTTCAAGTATCAAGTAAAAACCAAAAACGTTTTCTTTAGCTGTTATGGAAAAACAGCATTTATTTTCAGAAACTTCAAATAAATGTGCAATAAACAGACAGATGTTCAAAAGCAGCTGAACATATAATACTAACATACCTTTGTCTGCCAACAGTAGTGCTGTATAATAACCATTAAGGGTGTACATTTGGAGGCAAAATAACATTTTTATAAAATCTGTCAACTCAGATATGGGAGCATCAACTTCTCCAGAATGTAAATAGGGAAAAAATCGGGGCAAAAATCATGTAGTGTATTCCAGCCTTAAGCATACGTACATGTGTAATAACTTATGCAACTTCCACATCCATCTGTCATTTTAGAAACAGCTTGCTATCTGCATGCTATTAAGTTAGTACAACAAATAGGCTATGGCCTAAATAATCTTGCTACAGCACATGATACAGATTACATTAGAAACAGAACTGAATGCTGCAGAAAAGCCGAACTGTTGTACAATATATAATTAAGCATTTTACATTTATGAAAGTCTGGCTCAGAACTGTGCAGTAAGGTTAGCTAACTGACGTTAATTAACAGAAAGCTAAAACGTAAAAACATAAAACTTGCTAGTGAATTTCCCTGTTGACACAACCAGTAACACTGACCTAACGTTAAGAAAAAGTATTAAATAAGACTAAATAGTTGACTTTCCGTGACAGAAGCTGCATAAATAGCAGGGTGATGCGCCTTCAGATGCCTCTTAAGATTCGTGGTATTCTTTACGCCTATTTTATAGCCACAGGGCTTCTCTCCGTTTTCTGTGACAGTGCACAATGTTTTTTTTTTCAGAGGAATTATAACAGAAATGCTTCCATATATCAGTTCTTCGTTTTCTTCCTAAATCTTCAGGTGCTGAAGCCACTGAAGCTCGTCAGGCCAGTTGGAGTTTATTTATCCAACCCGCGAACTGTCTGATATGGACACGCCCCTTATCCAGTCCAATGATAGGGACGCACATTTTGAAAGACGGTGAGCCGATACAAAGGGGATCACTTATTTTGAATGTCCGATACTCCTGAAAATGCATTTTAGTCCAGTCTCGTCTCGTTAACAAAGAAACGTCTTAAATTTCGTCATAGTTTTTATCATCAGATATTAGTTTCATCTTAGTCTCGTCTCGTCTTAGTCACAGAAAAAATGGTTAACAAATATTTTTCATCGTCTTCATTAACGAAATTAACACTGACCCAGTCCTCCTCTATGCCATGATGAACATTAGATATTTAACAAAATAGAAAATAAGAATTTGAAAAGAGGGAATGATCACAATGAAATCTCAAAAGTGAGCCAATAAATTTTTATTAGCATCTATATAAAATGATACAATAAAAGATACATTAAACATAAACATCATGAATATCTAATAAAAGCTTAAACATCTGATAAAGTTTAAATATCTAATAAAGGCTTAAATGTCTAATAAAAGTTTGTATATCTTGTCAAAGTTATAAAAGTTATAGTAAAAGCTTAAAAATCTAATAAAACTTAAATACGTAATAAAAGCTTTAATAATAATAATAATAATAATAATAATAATAATAATAATAATTTAATAATTTATGTTCTATTAGTTATTTAAGCTTCATTACATCTTTAGATATAATAATCTAGCCATGGGGGTCACAGTCCAGTGACTCCTGTGCCGGTCCCAAGCCCGGATAAATAGAGAGGGTTGCGTCAGGAAGGGCATCCGGCGTAAAACATTGCCAAATTTAACCATGCGAATTGTCAGTACGAATTTCATACCGGATCGGTCGAGGCCCAGGTTAACAACGACCGCCATCGGCGCCGTTGACCTAGAGGGCGTCGGTGGAAATTGGGCTACTGTTGGTCGAAGAAGTAGAGGAGGGAGGAGAGTGCGCAGACAGAGAGAGAAGAGGAAAGGTAAGAGTGTAGGACTGAGAATAGGAACTCTGAATGTTGGTACTATGACAGGGAAAGGTAGAGAGCTGGCTGATATGATGGAGAGAAGGAAGGTGGATATACTGTGTGTACAGGAGACCAGGTGGAAGGGTAGCAAGGCTCGTAGTATAGGAGCAGGATTCAAGCTGTTTTATTATGGTGTGGAAAGTAAGAGAAATGGGGTAGGTGTGGTCCTGAAGGAGGAGTTTGTGAGGAATGTCCTGGAGCTGAAGGGAGTGTCAGACAGGGTGATGAGTCTTAAGTTAGAGATTGAAGGGGTGATGTTGAATGTTGTTAGTGGTTATGCCCCACAGGTAGGTTGTGAGTTAGAGGAGAAAGAGAGATTCTGGAGTGAATTAGATGAGGTGATGGAGAGTATTCCCACGGGTGAGAGAGTGGTGATAGGAGCGGATTTTAATGGACATGTTGGTGAGGGAAACACAGGTGATGAGGAGGTGATGGGCAAGTTTGGAGTTAAGGAAAGGAACCTTGAAGGGCAGATGTTAGTGGACTTTGCTAAGAGGATGGACATGGGTGTGGTTAACACTTATTTTCAGAAGAGGGAGGAGCAGAGAGTGACTTACAAGAGTGGAGGTAGGAGCACACAGGTAGACTACATCCTATGTAGAAGAGGCAATCTGAAAGAGATTAGTGACTGTAAAGTGGTAGTGGGAGAGAGTGTAGCCAGACAGCATAGGATGGTGGTGTGTAGGATGACTCTGATGGTCTGTAAGAAGAAGAGGTCAGAGATAGAGAAGAAAACCAAGTGGTGGAAGCTGAAAAAGGAGGAATGTTGTGAGGAATTTAGACAGAAGTTGAGGCAGGCTCTGGGTGGTCAGGTATTGCTGCCAGATGACTGGGAAACTACAGCAGAAGTGAACAGGGAGACAGGGAGAAAGGGGCTGGGTGTGTCATCTGGAAGGAGGAAAGAAGATAAGGAGACTTGGTGGTGGAATGAGGAAGTTCAGGATAGTGTCCAGAGGAAGAGGTTAGCCAAGAAGAAGTGGGACATGGACAGGACTGAAGAGAATAGACAGGAATACAAGGAGTTACAGCGCAGAGTGAAGAGGGAGGTGTCTAAGGCCAAGCAGAAGGCATATGACGAGTTGTACACTAGGTTAGACACTAGAGAAGGAGAGAAGGACTTGTACAGGTTAGCTAGGCAGAGGGATCGAGATGGGAAGGATGTGCAGCAAGTTAGAGTTATTAAGGATAGAGATGGAAGGGTACTCACAAGTGAGGAGAGTGTACAGAGGAGATGGAAGGAATACTTTGAGGAGCTGATGAATGAGGAAAATGAGAGGGAAAAAAGAGTAGAAGGGGTGAACTCTGTGGAACAGAAAGTAGATAAGATTGGAAAGGATGAAGTCAGGAAGACTTTGAAGAGGATGAAAAGTGGGAAGGCAGTTGGTCCTGACAACATCCCGGTGGAGGTCTGGAAGTGTCTGGGAGAGGCAGCAGTGGAATTTTTAGCTAGTTTGTTCAACAGGGTTTTAGAGAGTGAGAGGATGCCTGAGGAATGGAGAAGAAGTGTGTTAGTGCCAATCTTTAAGAATAAGGGTGACGTGCAGAGTTGCAGTAACTATAGGGGGATAAAGTTGATGAGCCATACAATGAAGGTATGGGAAAGAGTAGTGGAAGCTAGGTTAAGGAAGGTAGTGGAAATTTGTGAGCAGCAGTATGGCTTCATGCCCAGAAAGAGCACAACAGATGCAATTTTTGCTCTGAGAATTTTGATGGAGAAGTATAGGGATGGTCAGAGGGAGTTGCACTGTGTGTTTGTAGACTTGGAGAAAGCGTATGACAGGGTGCCAAGAGAAGAGCTGTGGTACTGTATGAGGAAGTCAGGAGTAGCAGAGAAGTATGTCAGAGTGGTGCAGGACATGTATGAGAGGAGCAGGACAGTGGTGAGGTGTGCTGTAGGTCAGACAGAGGAGTTCAATGTGGAGGTGGGACTGCATCAGGGATCGGCTCTGAGCCCCTTCCTGTTTGCTATAGTGATGGACCAGTTGTCAGAGGAGGTCAGACAGGAGTCTCCTTGGACAATGATGTTTGCAGATGACATTGTGATCTGTAGTGAGAGCAGGGAGCAGGTGGAGGAAAACCTGGAGAGGTGGAGGTTTGCGCTGGAGAGAAGAGGAATGAAAGTCAGTCGTAGTAAGACTGAGTACATGTGTGTGAATGAAAGGGAGGGAAGTGGAACAGTAAGGTTACAGGGTGAAGAGGTGAAGAAGGTACAGGAGTTTAAGTACTTGGGGTCAACAGTCCAGAGTAATGGAGAGTGTGGGAAAGAGGTAAAGAAGCGAGTGCAGGCAGGTTGGAATGGGTAGAGAAAGGTGTCGGGAGTTCTGTGTGATAGGAAAATATCAGCGAGAATCAAGGGGAAGGTGTACAGGACAGTGGTGAGACCGGCCATGCTGTATGGTTTAGAAACAGTGTCGCTGAGGAAGAGACAGGAGTCAGAGCTAGAGGTAGCAGAGCTGAAGATGTTTAGGTTCTCTTTGGGAGTGACAAGATTGGACAGGATTAGGAATGAGTACATCAGAGGGACAGCTCATGTTGGACGTTTGGGGGACAAAGTTAGGGAGGCCAGATTAAGATGGTTTGGACATGTTCAGAGGAGGGAGAGTGAGTATATTGGTAGGAGAAAGTTGGACATGGAGCTGCCAGGCAGGAGGCAAAGAGGAAGGCCAAAGAGGAGGTATATGGATGGAATTAATGAGGATATGAAGCTAGTGGGTGCAAGGGTTGAGGATGCAGAAGATAGGGATAGGTGGAGAGAGATGATTCGCTGTGGCGACCCCTGAAGGGAAAAGCCGAAAGAAGAAAAAGAAGAAGACATCTTTAGATATAATGAAGCTTAAATAACTAATAGAA
>JAUCMX010000050.1:0-47242 GCA_033459395.1 Hemibagrus guttatus | reverse complement strand
CCCGTTCGGCCAACAACAGCCACATCGACTTGCAATCATGTTTGCTGCATTGCCGACGTGTAGCTGACATCTAGCCAAGTACTAGGATCTGTGATTTGTCAAACACAGATTTGTTAAATATGACTCCCAATGTTCAGAAACTCGTTGAGACCAACTTCTCAGTATATTTTTCAGTATATAACGTGAGTATTTCAGTATATAACATCTCAGTATATAACATGTGACCAAAGGTGTTTGGTAGGGATGATGTGCTACCCTGTGAGACCATTGTAGAGTACTTGGCCCCACATCTCTAGACTCTGTTGTTATCAGGTCGTGTCAAATTGTGGATTAGGCCTGTTTCACAAGTCCTTTTGAGGCCCGTTCGGGTAACGACAGCTGTATCGACTTACAATCACATTAGCTGTGTAGGCTTAAGAAGAAGGCATGATGAGGTTTTCCCTGCACGTGTGAATAAAAGTGTTCAGTAGGGATGAGGCACTATGCTGTGAGACCTTTGTAGAGTACCTGGTCCCAAAACTATAGACTTTTTTTGTTGCCAAAATATCAGGCTGAGTCCAATGGTGGATTCTGGCCGACAACAGCTGTATCGACTTTCAATCACATTTGATGTGTAGCTGAGGTTTAGCCGAGTACTAGGACCCTTGATTTGTCTTTCTCACTAAGCTATTTGTGACCCTTAACTCCATTTAGAACATATTTAACCCAGCTCCAGTGGCATCCAGAGATGGACCAGCTCCAGCTGGGCTCTGCTTTCTGAGGACTGGAGTATTCAAAGCAGCACTGCCAACCCAACAACCTCCTAATTAATTTACACATAACATTTTACACATGCTGTATCTGCATCACACAACTAATGCAGAAAGAACATTGTTCATATCGCACTCTCCGTGTGTCACCCAGATGAGGATGGGTTCCCTTTTGAGTCTGGTTCCTCTCAAGGTTTCTTCCTAATACCATCTAAGGGAGTTTTTCCTTGCCACCTTCGCCTGAGTCATCTCAGGCTCGCTCACTAGGGAAAATTTTGTCTAACATCTAGGACTGTTTGTTTGTATGTTTATTGTTTCTTATGTTCTGTAAAGCTGCTTTGAGACAATGCTCTTTGTTAAAAGCGCTATACAAATAAAATTGAATTGAATTGAATTGAATACCATCCTGATGGCCTGCACCCAAGCAGAGTTGGATCAGCAGTCCTCTCAGACAACATCTCCAGGACACTACGCACCATCTGACTGGTAAGCCATAACTCAGATTACAATTATGATAGATACTGTTCAGCTCACCAGATTGATACAAGTCCCCTACATAGCTCATCCTATAGAAACCGTGTCTGTTCCCCGAATAGTGAGATCAAAGAATAAATTCATTAATAGCCCTCAAAATAATCTAATCGCAGTTATACCTGAAAAACGCCAAATAATTAAAGAAAAACAGTTCCTAAAGTTTGGGCTTCTCAAGATTAGATCCCTTGCACAGAAAGCACTTATTGTTAATGAAATTATCTCAGATTATAGTTTTGATACACTCTGCCTTACTGAAACCTGGCTTAGGCCAAATTAATTCATTAGTCTGAATGAGTCTACTCCGTCAGGATTTTGCTATAAGCATGAGCCCGGTCTGACTGGTCGTGCAGGTGGTGTTGCAACTATTTATAGCAACTCTCTTAACGTTACTCAGAAAACAGGAACCAGGTTTAACTCATTCGAAGCGCTTGTCCTTAATGTTACACTCACAGACATAAATAAAAAATCTCTACTCTATCTTGCACTGGCCACCGTATATAGACCCCCAGGGCCCTATGCTGATTTTCTAAGAGTTTGCACATTTACTCTCAGACCTTAATTTAATTTTGACAAGGTGTTGATTGTAGGAGACTAACATTCATATAGACAATTGCAATGATGCCTTAGGACTCGCATTTATGGATTTATTAAATTCTTTTGGGGTTAAACAAAACATTACTAGATCAACTCATCGTTTTAACCATATGCTAGATTTAATTATATCACATGGAACAGATGTCACTGATATAGATATTTTACCCCCAAAGTGATGATATCACAGACCATCACCTCTTAGTGTACACTCTACCTGTAGAACATATTAGACATGTCTCTCCTCGTTATCGATTCGGTAGAACTATTATACCGACCACTAAAGACAAATTCACAAGTAATCTACCGGATCTGTCTCAATTTCTCACCAGACCCCTAAATGCAGATGACCTAGATGAATTAACTAACAGCATAGGCACTATTTTCTCCAGCACACTAGATACTGTTGCCCCCATCCGATTAAAAAAGGTCAGAGATAAAACACCTGCACCATGGTATAATAGTCATACTCACTCTCTCAAAAAGAGCAACCTGTAACCTCGAGCGAAAATGGAGAAAAACTAAATTAGAAGTTTTCAGAATTGCATATAAAGACAGTATATCCAGCTATAGACAGGCTCTAAAAGCTGCTAGGGCTGAGCATTTGAGCAAACTGATAGAAATAAACCAAAACAATCCCAGATTCTTATTTAGTACAGTGACTAGACTAACAAAACATCAGATATCTGAAGAGAATACTCCATCACAGTTTAGTAGTGAGGACTTTATGAACTTCTTCACCGACAAAATCGATAGCATCAGGAACAAAATAATGAATGTTCAACCTTTGACAGCATCCGGTGGTGTAATCCAACCTAAAGCTCCACATTTAAAGCTACAATGCTTTACAGGTATAGGGAAGGAAGAGCTGTATAAACCTATCACCACGGCTAATTCAACAACATGTCTGTTAGATCCAATTCCAACTAGATTACTGAAAGAAGTGATACACACAGCTGGAGAGCCTCTCCTCAACATTATTAATTCCTTTATTATATTTAGGTCACGTCCCTAAACCTCTCAGGCTAGCAGTTA
Organism: Hemibagrus guttatus; assembly: GCA_033459395.1. NCBI lineage: Eukaryota > Metazoa > Chordata > Actinopteri > Siluriformes > Bagridae > Hemibagrus > Hemibagrus guttatus. The sequence goes on along the minus strand of JAUCMX010000050.1, from coordinate 44,333 downwards.
TTACGCCTCTTCTGAAGAAACCTAAACTAGACCCTAATGACTTATTAAATTACAGACCGATTTCAAACCTTCCTTTTATATCTAAAATATTAGAAAAGGTTGTGTCTACTTAATTATGCTCCTTCTTACAGGAAAACAATATCCTTGAAGAATTTCAGTCAGGTTTCAGGCCCCATCATAGTACAGAAACTGCACTAGTTAAGATCACAAATGACTTGTTTTTAGCTTCGGACCAAGGCTGCATCTCAATATTAGTCTTACTTGATCTTACTGCTGCATTTGACACTATAGATCATAACATTCTCGTAGACCGCTTACAAAATCACATAGGTATTCAGGGACAGGCATTAAAATGGTTTAGATCCTACCTGTCTGATCGATACCATTTTGTAGATTTCAATGACGAACTGTCCAGTGTAATGCCAGTGAAATATGGGGTCCCACAAGGATCAGTTTTAGGACCTCTGCTTTTCTCAATATACATGCTTCCCTTAGGCAACATCATTAGAAGGCATGAGATTAGTTTCCATTGTTACGCTGACGATACACAGTTATATATCTCATCAAAACCAGATGAAATATCAAAACTGTCCAGATTAACAGAGTGTGTTAAAGATATTAAAGATTGGATGACTGATCATTTTCTATTACTAAATCCTGATAAGACGGAGATATTACTGATTGGTCCAAAAACCAGTACACAGAAGCTCTCACAATTCAACCTGTACTTAGAAGGATGTTCTATTATTTGACACTCACATAGATGCCACTTTCAAAAAGGCCCAACAAAGATTGTACTTCCTTCGGCACCTGAGGAAGTTTAACTTGCCACAGGAGCTGCTAACACAGTTCTACTCAGCCGTCATTGAGTCTGTTCTGTGCACGTCTATAACTGTTTGGTTTGGCTCAGCTACAAAACCAGACATCAGAAGACTACAGAGAATGGTTCGGACTGCTGAAAGGATTATTGGTGCTCCCCTGCCCACCCTTCAAGAACTGTATACATCCAGAGTGAGGAAAAGGGCTCTGAAAATCACTCTGGACCCCTCACATCCAGGCCATCTCCTTTTTGACCTTTTGCCATCTGGCCGACGCTACAGAGCAGCAACTACCAGGACAGCCAGGCACAAGAACAGTTTCTTCCCCCAAGCAATCTACCTTTTGAACAGTTGAAGGTGCCCAACATTGGGCAATAATAAAAAATAAAAATAAAAAGTGCAATAACCTCATATTTATTTGTTACCACCCCCACATTCCTACATCTCAACTCATTCTATTCTATTCTGTACATACAAATTACTTTATTTTCCTATTTAAATATGTGTATTTTTATTCCTCATTCTATTTTTGTTGTTGTTATTTGTATTGTTGTTGTTATCTCTGTGCACTGGAGCTTGTGACACTAAAACAAATTCCTTGTATGTGCAAACATACTTGGCAATAAAGCTCTTTCTGATTCTGATTCTGATTCTGATATTACTACTAGCTCTACAGTGAAAGACCTGGGCATAATATTAGACAGCAATTTGTTCTTTGAAAAACATATCTCCAATATTACAAAAACAGCCTTCTTCCACCTCAGAAATATCACCAAGCTTAGGAACATTTTATCTGTATCTGATGCAGAAAAGCTAGTTCACGCATTCATGACCTCCAGACTGGACTATTGTAATGCATTACTAGGTGGTTGTCCTGCATCTTCAATAAACAAGCTACAGTTAGTCCAGAATGCAGCTGCCAGAGTCCTTACCAGGTCAAGAAAGTATGATCATATAACCCCAATATTATCATCCCTGCACTGGCTGCCTGTTAAGTTTATAATTGATTAAAAACTAGCACTACTTACATACAAGACTCTAAATGGTTCAGCTCCCACATATCTAGCCAGTCTTCTAACACATTACAATCCATCACGCTCCTTAAGACCTTGAAACTCTGGACTTCTGGTAGTTCCCAGAATATCATAGTCTACAAAAGGGGATAGAGCTTTTTCGTATTTAGCTTCTAAACTTTGGAACAGTCTTCCTGACAGTGTTCGGGGCTCAGACACAGTCTCCCAGTTCAAACGTAGACTAAAGACATATCTCTTTAGCCAGGCATACACCTAATAGATCCCATAACTTTGTACTCCAATACATCTGATTAAATGCACATCATCATCTAGTGCCTGCTAATATTATGAATAGCAGCTATGCTAATTCTTTTCCATTTGTTTCCCTTCTTCTACCCACCCCCAAGTCACACAGAGATTGTGCCAGCTCCAGTGGCATCCAGAGATGGACCAGCTCCAGCTGGGTTCTGCTTTCTGAGGACTGGAGTATTCAAAGCAGCACTGCCAACCCTATGTAGACATTTTACACATAACATTTTACACATGCTGTATCTGCATAACACAGCTAATGCAGAAAGGACATTGTTCATATCACACTCTCTGGTGTCACCCAGATGAGGATGGGTTCCCTTTTGAATCTGGTTCCTCTCAAGGTTTCTTCCAAATTCCATCTAAGGGAGTTTTTCCTTGCCACAGTCGCCTGAGTCACCTCAGGCTTGCTCACTAGGGAAAATTTGTCTAACATCTAGGACTGTTTGTTTGTATGTTTATTGTTTCTTATGTTCTGTAAAGCTGCTTTGAGACAATGCTCTTTGTTAAAAGCGCTATACAAATAAAATAAAATTGAATTGAATTGAAAATTGATTTGTCTTTCTCACACAACAGCAAAGGGCCTAAATATGACTCCCAATTTCAGCAGGTCCTTGAGACCAGCTTCTCAGTATTTAATTGTTCAGAGACCTAACTTCTAGACTTAAGTGCCTTAACTGTAGAACTCAATGAGTTCAGTTAAGGGTTTTAACCCTTAACTCCATTTAGGTTAGTTTTTAACCCTTAACTCCATTTAGAACATCTTTAGCAGCCTTTAATTCGCAAAGGACATCAGAGGCCTTTGGCATGCTGACCGAGGCTTAAGACCTTAACAAGGCATGACGATTTTCTGCTGCATGTGTGAATAAAAGAGTTTGGTAGGGATGATGCACTATGGTGTGGGAACATTGCAAAGTTATTGGTCCCACACCTCTAGACTTTGTTGTTGCTAAGTTATCAGGTCGAGTCGAATTGAGGATTAGGCATGTTTCACAAACGCTTTATTAAGGCCCGTTCGGGCAACCATGGCCATATCAACTTACGATCGCATTTACCATGTAGCCAAAGTCTAGCTGGGTACTAGGACCTGTGATTTGTCTCTCACTAATTTATTTGTGAGTCTTAACTCCATCTAGAACATATTTAGCGGCCTTTATTTTGCAATGGACACCAGAGGCCTTTGGCCCACTGACTGAGGCTTAAGAAGTTTACAAGGCATGACAAGATTCTGCTGCATGTTTGAATAAAAGTTTTCGGTAGGGATGATGCACTATGCTGTGAGACCATTGTAGAGTACTTGGTCCTAAAACTCTATACTTTTCTTTGTTGCCAATATATCAGGCTGAGTCAAATTGTGGATTTGGCCCATTTCTTGAGCGTGTTATCGAGGCCCGTTTGGCAGTATTGACTTGCACTCACATTTGCCGTGTAGCCGAGGTCTAGCCAAGTACTAGGACCTGTGATTTGTCTTTCTAACACAACAGAAAGTGGCCTGAATATGACTCCCAATTTCAGCAGGTCGTTAAGACCAAACTGTCATTATATAATCGTTCAAAGACCCAGCTTCTAGACTTATGTGCCTTAACTGTAAAACCCAGTGAGTTCAGCTAGGGTTAAGTTTTACCCTTGCCCTATGGGTCTACACCTAATGTGGCTTATGTCAGCATCCCACACAGATCACACAGAGCTATTTCTGAGCCTCAACTCTATTTAGAAATTATTTAGCAGCCTTTATTTTGCAAAGATCGCAAGAGGACTTCAAACTGTTGACCAAGACTTAAGAAGTTAACATTTGACTGAAGGTGTCCAGTAGAGATGATGCACTATGCTGTGAGCCCATTGTAGAGTACTCACTCATACAATTCTAGACTTTGTTGTTGCCAAGTTATCAGGCTGAGCCATGTCGACCTGCAATCACGTTTTCCCTGTAGCCGAGGTCTAGCCGAGTACTAGGAAATATGATGTGTCTTTCTCACTAAGATATATTTGAGCCATAACTCCATTTAGAATATATTTATCTCTTCAAGAAATGAAGAGGTTCCGCTGCACGTGTGACTAAAGGTGCTGGGTATGGATGATGCACTATGCTGTAGGACTATGAGACACTCATGAGACAAGCCAATACCCAACTTTAGCCTCTTTACTTGGGTTCTAAGTGGCCACCCCAATATCCTAGTAAAGCAAAGTTGCCTTTGACCATAATGGTTCTTGTATAAATTCATATCAGATTTTTGTAATATACCCTACTTAAATGGTATAAGGGCCTTGTACAGACATGTTAAGTTTCACACTGAGCTGTTGGGTGCGACCCAGTTTCTCAGTATAAAATCCAACATCTCTGCAATATACTCTACATAAATGGTATAATGGCCTTGTACAGACATGTTGGATTTTATACTAAGATGGTTGACTAAAGGTTGTAAAGTCTAAGGGTGCTTTCACATCTCTAGTTCGGTTCATTTGGTCCGAACCAAGGGCAAACAATTATACATTGTAGCATTTTTCAGCTTTTTTGGTTCCTTTTCACACCACACTGATTGCTTTGGTCCGAATCAGTTGAAACGAACCAAAATGCAGTCACATGACAACATCCACATCACTCATTGGCCATGGCGTATTTCCTAAACTGCTTTTCGACTGGTCAGAATTTACGTGCGGGAAAATTCCAACATAAGAGGAAAAGCCAGCAAACAACACGGAGACAACACAACTATGGAGAGACGACTGCGCGGGCTGGTTTTGTCCCTGGCCATAATCTATTACATTTTTTGTATACACTACAATATGCAAACAATACGTTTCTATAATGAAGCGCGGATGCGGCTTGAAAACAACGTTCTAATGCACTGCAAACGGCGAGCACGCATCGCTCGTCACTTCAAGCGGATGCATGCATTAATTTTTCTTAACTAAAGTGCAAACTGTCAACAAACACTTCCTCATCCCATAATGCACAGCGCAGCTGACTACGGCAGCTGGTTTAGTCCAAAAATGATCAGTACTTTTTGCAGTTGGGTCTGTTCGAGGTCGGATCACGTTCTCACCACAAACGAACTGCTCCAGAGTTCGTTTGAAAGCGTACCGAGACCACCTCTTCAAGCAGGTCTCGGTACGCTTGTTTGGTCCGCTTTTGGTGCGCACCCGAGTGCGATTGCTGCTTTCACACCTGACCAAACAAACTGCACCAAAAGGGGAAACGAACTCTGGTACGATTCAACCGAACTAAATGAGGCAGGTGTGAAAGCACCCTAAATCTATGTCTATAAAATTAATTAAGTAAAAAATATATAAAATAAAAATCAACTTTGCACTCTTACACTTTAGACTCAATGTCTTTTATTAGAAATTTTGGGAAACATTTAGATCACAAACATTTAAGAACATTCCCAACATTTTTCAAAAACAAATTATTCTTCATCCTCAAGGATGTGATATTTAGATGTCCTGAAACATAAATTGTATGTCAACATATGCAAGATGTTTTCAACCTGCAAGACATCTAGCAAGATCCCCAATAGTTGTTTGATATATAATATCATATACATGAATTAATTAAGTTTTCTACCTCTGACAATGTCAATGGCACCAGCATTGGCACCCGCAATGACGATGAAAGTGACAATGACAATGGTGACCCCAGCCCTTTTTTTTCAAGGAGTTCATATAAAGAAATTAGGGTTTTACTATCACACAATCTAGCCATGGGGGTCACAGTCTAGTGACTTCTGTGCCGGTCCGAAGCCTGGATAAATAGAGAGGGTTGCGTCAGGAAGGGCATCTGGCATAAAACATTGCCAAATTTAACCAAGCAAATCGTCAGTACGAATTTCATACCGGATCGGTCGAGGCCCGGGTTAACAACGACCGCCATCGGCGCCGTTGACCTACAGGGCGCCGGTGGAAATTGGGCTACTGTTGGTCGAAGAAGTAGAGGAGGGAGGAGAGTGCACAGAGAGAGAGAAGGGGAAAGGTAAGAGTGTAGGACTGAGAATAGGAACTCTGCATGTTGGTACTATGACAGGGAAAGGTAGAGAGCTGGCTGATATGATGGAGAGAAGGAAGGTGGATATACTGTGTGTACAGGAGACCAGGTTGAAGGGTAGCAAGGCTCGTAGTATAGGAGCAGGATTCAAGCTGTTTTATTATGGTGTGGATAGTAAGAGAAATGGGGTAGGTGTGGTCCTGAAGGAGGAGTTTGTGAGGAATGTCCTGGAGATGAAGAGAGTGTCAGACAGGGTGATGAGTCTGAAGTTAGAGTTTGAAGGGGTGATGTTGAATGTTGTTAGTGGTTATGCCCCACAGGTAGGTTGTGAGTTAGAGGAGAAAGAGAGATTCTGGAGTGAATTAGATGAGGTGATGGAGAGTATTCCCACGGGTGAGAGAGTGGTGATAGGAGCAGATTTTAATGGACATGTTGGTGAGGGGAACACAGGTGATGAAGAGTTGATGGGCAAGTTTGGAGTTAAGGAAAGGAACCTTGAAGGACAGATGGTAGTGGACTTTGCTAAGAGGATGGACATGGCTGTGGTTAACACTTATTTTCAGAAGAGGGAGGAGCATAGAGTGACTTACAAGAGTGGAGGTAGGAGAACACAGGTAGACTAAATCCTATGTAGAAGAGGCAATCTGAAAGAGATTAGTAACTGTAAAGTGGTAGTGGGAGAGAGTGTAGCCAGACAGCATAGGATGGTGGTGTGTAGGATGACTTTGATGGTCTGTAAGAAGAAGAGGTCAAAGATAGAGATAGGGAAGAAAACCAAATGGTGGAAGCTGAAAAAGGAGGAATGTTGTGAGGAATTTAGACAGAAGTTGAGGCAGCCTCTGGGTGGTCAGGTAGTGCTGTCAGATGACTGGGAAGCTACAGCAGACATAATCAGGGAGACAGGGAGAAAGGTGCTGGGTGTGTCATCTGGAAGGAGGAAAAATGATAAGGAGACTTGGTGGTGGAATGAGGAAGTTCAGGATAGTATCCAGAGGAAGTGGTTAGCCAAGAAGAAGTGGGACATGGACAGGACTGAAGAGTATAGACAGGAATACAAGGAGTTACAGCACAGAGTGAAGAAGGAGGTGTCCAAGCAGAAGGCATATGACGAGTTGTACACTGAGTTAGACACTAGAGAAGAAGCGAAAGACTTGTACAGGTTAGCTAGGCAGAGAGATCGAGATGGGAAGGATGTGCAGCAAGTTAGAGTTATTAAGGATAGAGATGGAAGGGTGCTCACAAGTGAGGAGAGTGTACAGAGGAGATGGAAGGAGTACTTTGAGGAGCTGATGAATGAGGAAAATGAGAGGGAAAAAAGAGTAGAAGGGGTGAACTCTGTGGAACAGAAAGTAGATAAGATGAAAGGATGAAGTCAGGAATGCTTTGAAGAGGATGAAAAGTGGAAAGGTAGTTGGTCCTGACAACATGCCGGTGGAGGTCTGGAAGTGTCTAGGAGAGGCAGAAGTTGAATTTTTAACTAGGTTGTTCAACAGGGTTTTAGAGAGTGAGAGGATGCCTGAGGAATGGAGAAGAAGTGTGTTAGTGCCGATCTTTAAGAATAAGGGTGACGTGCAGAGTTGCAGTAACTATAGGGGGATAAAGTTGATAAGCCATACAATGAAGCTATGGGAAAGAGTAGTGGAAGCTAGGTTAAGGAAGGTAGTGGAAATTTGTGAGCAGCAGTATGGCTTCATGCCCAGAAAGAGCACAACAGTTGTAATTTTTGCTCTGAGAATTTTGATGAAGAAGTATAGGGATGGTCAGAGGGAGTTGCACTGTGTGTTTGTAGACTTGGTCAGAGGAAGAGTTGCACTGTGTGTTTGTATAGACTTGGAGAAATGCGTATCCCTTCCTGTTTGCTATAGTGATGGACCAGTTGTCAGAGGAGGTCAGACAGGAGTCTCCTTGGACAATGATGTTTGCAGATGACATTGTGATCTGTAGTGAGAGCAGGGAGCAGGTGGAGGAAAGCCTGGAGAGGTGGAGGTTTGCGCTGGAGAGAAGAGGAATGAAAGTCAGTCGTAGTAAGACTGAGTACATTTGTGTGAATGAAAGGGAGGGGAGTGGAACAGTAAGATTACAGGGTGAAGAGGTGAAGAAGGTTTTAAGTACTTGGGATCAACAGTCCAGAGTAATGGAGAGTGTGGGAAAGAGGTAAAGAAGCGAGCGCAGGCAGGTTGGAATGGGTGGAGAAAGGTGTCGGGAGTTCTGTGTGATAGGAAAATATCAGCGAGAATCAAGGGGAAGGTGTACAGGACAGTGGTGAGAGCGGCCATGCTGTATGGTTTAGAGACAGTGTCACTGAGGAAGAGACAGGAGTCAGAGCTAGAGGTAGCAGAGCTGAAGATGTTGAGGTTCTCTTTGGGAGTGACAAGGTTGGACAGGATTAGGAACGAGTACATCAGAAGGACAGCTCATGTTGGACATTTGGGGGACAAAGTTAGGGAGGCCAGATTAAGATGGTTTGGACATGTTCAGAGGAGGGAGAGTGAGTATATTGGTAGGAGAATGTTGGACATGGAGCTGCCAGGCAGGAGGCAAAGAGGAAGGCCAAAGAGGAGGTATATGGATGGAATTAATGAAGATATGAAGCTAGTGGGTGCAAGTGTTGAGGATGCAGAAGATAGGGATAGGTGGAGAGAGATGATTCGCTGTGGCGACCCCTGAAGGGAAAAGCCGAAAGAAGAAGAAGAAGGGTTTTACTATCACACAACTTACTCAAATGACTATACTTGGCACCATCAAAAAATATAAAGCTTTCATAATAATAATAAAACCTTTCCCTTGTAACTGGGCACTACAAACCACAATGCTAGCATCAGTTTAACTTAGTGAGCTGTGAGTTTATGTATCACTGTAATTCACATACAAACTTTAAAACCCACTTCATAACCACTCCCATCTGTCACTGTTCCATTGTCCTCAGACTTTTCTTTCTGCAAAGAATGATAAAATTTAAAGTTTTTTTAAATCAAGGGACACAGACAGAAATTGAATCTTTCCTCCCACAATCCCTTCCAAGATGGGTCAAATTTTCACCATCCACAAAACCAATGATTTTAGAATAAGCTGTTCAGTACCACTTGCCTTAAATTTACAGCAGGTCCACACATTCCATTTCACTGATACCTTGTCCTCCGAGTTATCTTTCTGTGAAGAACACATCCTAAACATAATTCTTGTAATTTTTAATTAAAAGGGACACATGTACAGAAATTGGATTTTTAATCCAACAATCTATTCCAAAATGGGTCAAATTTTCATAATTCACACAACCAACGATTTCACTACCACTTACCTTTAATTCAAGAAGTTAGGAAAAAGTTTGGAAAAAACTAACTTCTAAACATCAATGAGATTGTTTAAGTTAAGGGACAAATGAGGTTTTTAATCTCACAATACATTCCAAAACAATTCAGGTTTTCACCATCAACACATCCAAAGCTAGCAAAGAACATAGACAACTCTTCCGTGGTAATCCATATCCTGATGTGATAATAAATGTACACTTCTGTAGGACTTTACATATAACATTTGATTCAACATATGAGTATAGAGAGGGTAACTGTAATTCATGTGCTTTACATTAAAATACAGTTCATTACCACTCACCGTTTCTTCACCACAGGCCTTTACATAGTGTTCCATTACATCCTTATCATCAGGTTCTTCTTTCTGAGATGAAATTGACTCCTAAAGATAAATCATGTTTTAAATTCATGAGGGGTTTTATTCTAAAATGCTTTTTTTTACACTAAAAATGCTCCAGTGGCTCGTTTTGCACAATCAGTACATTGTAAGGATTAAGGCAACAACACTAATATATGCCCCCATCTACATGTTTGTCTCAGCCTATTTCTTACCCTCTCACCCCCTTCCTTGCTACCCCTCCCTTCCTCCCCACCCCTCCTGGCCCAAAGCAGAATCCCCACCCACCTCCCCTTGAGCTGTGGTTCTGCTTAATGTTTCTTCCTGACATTGCCAAAGATATATATATATAAAATTAGGGGCATGGTGGCTTAGTGGTTATCACGTTTGCCTCACACCTCCAGGGTTGGGGGTTTGTTTCCCGCCTCTGCTGTGTGTGTGTGTGTGTGTGTGTGTGTGTGTGTGTGTGTGTGTGGAGTTTGCATGTTCTCCCTGTGCCTTGGGGGTTTCCTCCGGGTGCTCTGGTTTCCTCCCCCAGTCCAAAGACATGCGTGGTAGGTTGATTGGCATCTCTAAATTGTCCGTAGTGTGTGTGCCCCCTGCGATGGGTTGGCACTCTGTCCAGGGTGTATCCTGCCTTGATGCCCAATGACGCCTGAAATAGGCACAGGCCCCCTGTGACCTGAGTATAGTTCGGATAACGGTAGACAATGAATGAATATATACCATATATTCGTTTATGTAGGCTGTATTTATATAGGCAGAGGATGATGAAATCACTTCTGCCACAGAGAGGCCTACAGAGGTAATATTCATAGTGTGTACACATCAAACAATCACACTTTGAACGTTCACACTTTCTCACATTTTTGTGTAGATTAGCCTATATAATTAAAGTTTATATCTATAAGTATAAACTGACATTCTTATCTTCCCCCCTAGAGTGTGGAAGAACAGCAGGAGGAGGTTCCATCAAATCATATCTCTGACAACTCTACCATCCTGGAAATCTGCTGGGTGGATGGCGTGTTGCTCCCCTCTAAATATGGCAATATTTTGGAGAACAACACATGCCACAATAATGTCGCAGGCCCTCTCAGGGGCTACCCTGAGGTGACGTAGGCACTGAAAGCGTGCTTTCAACAGGCCTATGGTCCTCTCCACCCGGGCTCTTGTTCTGCAATGTGCCACATTGAAGCGCTGCTGGGGGCCTCATTCAGGTTCTGGGTAAGGGGTCATTAGGCTAGGTTTGCACGGGTAACCCTTATCTCCCAGCAGAAAGCCTTAAATTTCTCCTGTAAAAAATTCATATTGCTTTAGTGCTGCATAGAAGTGCCCCTGTAAATGTGTAGTGGATGCATTGAAATAAGTATATAAGGCATGCATGTACTAACCACATTCCAGCCTGTTGCTCAGGGTCGACTCACCATATATTCTTGAGTCATGAACAGAGCTGGGCCACTTGGCCTCCACATTTGTGATAACATGTGCAGCATCACATATGTTCTTGACAGTGCAAAGAATGAGACATATGAGTTACAGTTTTGTGATGTGGTCTTTTACCATTAGAAGCAGTATGTTACTCAGTGTCCCTGCACATTAATACTGTGGATGGACTTCCTGTTGACAAAGTCTGCTTCATTTTCGGATGGTGCAATGATGGGAATGTGTGTGCCATCAATGCATCCAACCACATTTGAAAATCCTAAAGGGAATTCTAATTAATATTTTTATTACAGAGGTCGCAGCAAGATGTTTAACTTCTCATCATTTTTCAGATTAGCCTCATCTGAACAGAGTTTTACACCAGTAACCTGCAATCCTATGAAAGTCCACTTTGATGGCTCTCAAGGGTTTGTGCCCAGAAAACACCACAAAAATGTGCAGAAAGCATTTGAGAACAAGGCACACTTTCCTTACTGTTCTGCACACAGTGGCCTTACTAATGTGCTCTGCATCTCTGATGTTAAAGAAAACTACCGTTTGCAAAGAAACATAAAGCAACGCAAAGCATTTGCTCTGATGTAAGAGCATGACCACGGTCATAAGACCACGATGGCTGATGTTTGTGATGTACAGAGGAATGAGACTATGGACATATCTAATTGTCTGTCTAGAAAAATGGTACCGCTCAAATAAAAATTCTTAGGGATATGCCAAAAAATCCACTCGGGGCCTCAAAATCCTCTCCTGACGTAAATGTAACTCCCTGTGAATTAATGCAGCCTCCTCATCTACAATCTATGCTCTATAAAGGACATGCCATTTTCACTCTTTTGCGTGACAGAAATGTGCGCAATGAATGAAAAGAAACACCAGAATTAATGAGGTATTTAAACTCAGCTTCCACTTTAAAAAAGGGGAGGAGACCAAAAGAAACTCTGGGGTTACAGAAGAAAACCTGCTCCCGACCAGGTTAGGTTCACAGACTAAATTACTATGGTAACTGACTCCAAGTATAGGTTACCTCTTTTTCAGAAACAGGCTTGACTTAACCCATTTTCTCGGGTTTGAGATACCTCTGATTTTGAAATGGAAAACCAAGAGTTTCCCTCATTTCAAGGTTAACCAACTTAGAGTTTTCACTTAACCTAATTTATGAAACGGGCCCCTGATGACTAAAAAGTTTGTTTACATATGTGTTTCCATAACATCCAGTTAAATCTTGAAACATTCACAAAATATGTTTTGTATACAGATTTGACTAATACTCAAAATTTACTTCTCACCATAGACAACGTTCACCAATCATTCATTCATTGTCTGCCGCTTATCCGAACTACACTCGGGTCACGGGGAGCCTGTGCCTATCTCAGGCATTATAGGGCATCAAGGCAGGATACACCCTGGACGGAGTGCCAACCCATCGCAGGGCACACACACACTCTCATTCACTCACCCAATCACACACTACAGACAATTTAGAGATGCCAATCAACCTACCATGCATGTCTTTGGACTGGGGGAGGAAACCCCCAAGGCACGGGGAGAACATGCCAACTCCACACACACATGGCGGAGGCAGGAAACGAACCCCCAACCCTGGAGGTGTGAGGCAAACATGCTAACCACTAAGCCACCGTCCCCCCCCCCGTTCACCAATCAAATTACACTTATTTGTATACACATTATATATGTATATATATACATATACATATATATTCAAGACTCTTATGGAAGTAAAATCAAGGACCGTTACGTCGCCCGGACTGGCATCACCGGGGCCCCACCCTGGAGCCAGGCCTGGGTTTGGGGCACGCAGGCAAGCACCTGGTGGCTGAGTCTTTGCCTGCGGGACTCGGCCGGGCACAGCCCGAAGAAATGACGTAGGCTCACCTTCCCGTAGGCCCACCACCCGCAGGAAGGAGCATAAGGGTCCGGTGCCATGTGTTTTGGGTAGCGGTCATGGGTGGGGGCCCCAGCGACCCAAACCCTGGACAAAGAATCTGGCTTTTGGGACATGGAATGTCACCTCACTGGAGGGGAAGGAGCCCGAGCTGGTGAGGGAGGTTGAGATAGTCTGGCTAGAGATAGTCGGGCTTGCCTCCACTCACAGCCTGGGCTCTGGAACCCAACTCCTTGAGAGAGGCTGGACTTTCTTCTTCTCTGGAGTGCCCCATGGTGAGAGGCGTCGGGCTGGGGTGGGCTTGCTTATAGCCCCCCAGCTCAGCCGCCATGTGCTGGAGTTTTCCCCGGTAAACGAGAGGGTTGTTTCCCTGCGCCTTCGGGCCGGGGATAGGTGTCTCACTGTTGTTTCGGCTTATGGGCCGAATGGCAGTGTGGCGTACCCAACCTTCTTGGAGACCCTGCGAGGGGTGCTGGAAGGTGCTCCGACTGGGGACTCCATAGTTTTGCTGGGGGACTTCAACGCCCATGTGGGCAACGACAGTGATACCTGGAGGGGCGTGATTGGGAGGAACGGCCCCCCTGATCTGAACTCGAGAGGTGTCCTGTTGCTGGACTTCTGTGCTAGTCACAGTCTGTCCATAACAAACACCATGTTCAAGCATAAGGGTGTCCATCAGTACACGTGGTACCAGGACACCCTAGGCCGGAGATCAATGATCCTTGTGATCGTGTCATCTGACCTTCGGCCGCATGTCTTGGACACTCGGGTGAAGAGAGGGGCGGAGCTGTCAATCGATCACCACCTGGTGGTGAGTTGGATCCGCCTGCGGAGGAGGATGCCGGACAGACTTGGCAGGCCCAAACATATTGTGAGGGTCTGTTGGGAACGTCTTGCTGATCCCTCTGTTAGGGGGGTCTTCAACTCCCACCTCCGGGAGAGTTTCAACCAGATCCCGAGGGAGGTTGGGGACATTGAGTCTGAGTGGACCATGTTCTCCACCTCCATTGTTGACGCAGCCATCCGGAGCTGTGGCCGTAAGGTCTCTGGTGCTGGTCGCGGTGGCAATCCCTGAACACAGTGGTGGACACTGGAAGTAAGGGATGCCATCAAGCTGAAGAAGGAGTCCTATCGAGCCTGGTTGGCTCGGGGGACTCCAGAGGCAGCTGAGGCATACTGGCAGGCCAAGCGAACTACAGCTGTGGTGGTCTCGGAAGCAAAAACTTGGGTCTGGGAGGAGTTCGGTGAGGCCATGGAGAAGGACTATCGGACGGCCTCGGGGAAATTCTGGCAGACTATTCGGCGCCTCAGAAGGGGTAAGCAGCTCTCTGCCAACACTGTTTATGGTGGAGGTGGAGAGTTGCTGGTCTCGACTGGGGATATTGTCGGACGGTGGAAGGAATACTTCGAGGATCTCCTCAACCCTACTGACACGCCTTCTGTAGAGGAACCAGAGGCCGAGGACTCAGAGGTAGATTCATTCATCACCCAAGCTGAGGTCACTGAGGTAGTTCAGCAGCTCCTTGGTGGCAAGGCACTGGGGGTGGATGAGATTCGCCCTGAGTACCTTAAGTCTCTGGATGTTGTGGGGCTGTCTTGGCTGACACGTCTCTGCAACATAGCGTGGCAGTCAGGGACAGTGCCTCTGGACTGGGCGACTGGGGTGGTGGTCCCTCTTTTTAAGAAGGGGGACCAGAGGGTGTGTTCCAACTATAGGGGGATCACACTCCTCAGCCTCCCAGGGAAAGTCTATTCCAGAGTACTGGAAAGGAGAGTCTGACCGTTTTTTCGACCTAGTCATGGAACACTGGACCAGCTCTATACCCTCCACAGGGTGCTCGAGGGTTCGTGGGAGTTTGCCCAACCAGTCCACATGTGTTTTGTGGACTTGGAGAAGGCTTTCGACCGTGTCCCGGCTTTCGACCGTGGCATTCTGTGGGAGGTGCTCTGGGAGTACGGGGTCCGTGGCCCTCTGTTAAGGGCTGTTCGGTCTCTGTATAACCAGAGCAAGAGCTTGGTTCGCATTGCCAGCTGTAAGTCAGATCTGTTCCCAGTGCATGTTGGGCTCCGACAGGGCTGTCCTTTGTCACCGGTTCTATTCATTGTTTTTATGGACAGAATTTCTAGGCGCAGCCAGGGGCTGGAGGGAGTCTGGTTTGGGGACCACAGGATTTCATCGCTGATTTTTGCAGATGATGTTGTCCTGTTGGTCTCTTCAGGCCTGGACTTACAGCATGCACTGGGGCGTTTTGCAGCTGAGTGTGAAGCGACTGGGATGAGGGTCAGCACCTCCAAATCCGAGGCCATGGTTCTCGACCGGAAAAAGGTGGCTTGCGCCCTTCAGGTTGGAGGGGAGGTCCTCCCTCAAGTGAAGGAGTTTAAGTATCTTGGGGTCTTGTTCACGAGTGAGGGAAGGATGGATCATGAGATCGACAGACGGATCGGTGCAGCGGGAGCAGTAATGCGGTCTATGTACCGGTCTGTTGTGGTGAAGAAGGAGCTGAGCTGGAAGGCGAAGCTCTCGATTTACCAGTCAATCTACGTTCCTACTCTCACCTATGGTCATGAACTCTGGGTCATGACCGAAAGGGTAAGATCCCGGATACAAGCGGCTGAAATGAGCTTCCTCCATAGGGTGGCGGGGCGCTCCCTTAGAGATAGGGTAAGGAGCTCTGTCACCCGGGAGGAGCTCGGAATAGAGCTGCTGCACCTCCACATCGAAAGGGGGCAGTTGAGGTGGCTCGGGCATCTGTTTCGGATGCCTCCGGGACGTCTCCCTGGAGAGGTGTTCCGGGCATGCCCCACCGGGAAGAGGACCCGGGGAAGACCCAGGACACGCTGGAGAGACTATGTCTTTCGGCTGGCCTGAGAACGCCTCGGGGTCCCTCCGGAATAGCTGGAGGAAGTGACTAGGGAGAGGGAGGTCTGGGCATCCCTACTTAGACTGCTGCCCCCGCGTCCCGGCTCCGGATAAGCGGATGACAATGAATGAATGAATGAATGAATATATATATTAGTAAATATGTTCATACAGGGAACTACAATCAAGCTTAAAAGGGTGCACAATTATACAAATACTGAGCTATATAAACAGTACAATAAATACCATTGGAGTTTTAAAAGTGGATGTAAATTATATTTATAACACTGAACTAACCTGGAGATGAGCTCCCAATCCGGTGAAGTTTCAAGGAGAAAATGGCACAAGCCCATTCAGTGAACACGTGATAGACGCAGCAGCGAATCAGAACAGACTTGTTTATTAGTCTGCGCACTGAAACAGTAGGTGGTGTTTTAGTGGAACGATGGAAGGAGAAGTTGTCAGCGCTCAGGTAAAAAAAATAATAATCACACGTAGTAATATCTGTACAGTGTAGATAGTGTGTATGTGTGTCACTGACAACTGCAAATGTTTACATTTAAAGAGCTTGCATGTAGAACTTTTTAGTTTGTTCTGATAACTTAGTTGTTAACCAATATCGCCGTGTTCGCTCCTTTATTACGTTGTCAGCACATCGACACTCATTAACAGCGTATTAATGAGTTTTCCCGCAGTCCCGGTGTACGCGTATGGCAAGTCGTTTTAACATTTAATGGCTAGTCTGGATATGTATTTCAGATATCTGTAATTCAGTTCTTCCTAGTCAAAATGAACATTTCAGATATCCACAACGTCATTCTTCCTAGGATGAATGACGTCACTTTTCCCATTCATATCTATGGAGTTTCCTTTTACAGATATCTTTAATTCAGTTGTGGATATCTACAACTAAATTATGACTAGTCACAAATCCAGTTCAAGATATCTTCAACTCCCCTCAATTAGAGATATCTATAATGTCTTTTTTTTATTTTTTAGATATCTTAAATTCTATTTTAGCTAGTCAAAACTAGATTACAGAAATCTTGAACTGGAATTGTGACTAGTCATAATTTAATTGTAGATATCTCTAACCGGAATTATGGATAGTCATAATTTAGAATCAGATATTTATCAAGTTATAGATATCTTCAAATGAATTTTGATTAGAGATATCTCAAATTAGAGATATCTTTAACTTTCATTCTGCCTAGGCAAGATGTAATTACAGATATCTTGAAATAGAGTTTTGACTAGGCCAAATGATGTTGCGGTAATTATGTCATGGCAGGTAGAAGGAGGGGCTTGCAATAGGTGGGACAAAAATAAAATATGTTCAAGTGATTCAGTATGTTACTTTCCTTGCCTTAGCAACTTTCGCCACTAGCGTAACAACTCATTATTAGTTACGTTCGGGCAGTGATGAGGGGGACAAAGTTGCTGATGCATAGCACTTTACTCATTCAGTCAGAAATAAGTTGTTAAAGTTGTCAAAATTATTCCCGGGTGGTTCAAACTAAATAAATGAAAACAAAGAGCAAAAGTGGAAAACTTGCACAGCACAGTGAGTGCACACTGTTCAGAAACAAAATGAACACACTTCTTCTCAACTACATCACCCATAATGCATTTTGCTCATGACTACAATACCCACAATTATTTTCCCTAAACTGTCAGCTCTTTCTTGCAACAAGTATGTCTAAAAAAAATTTTTTGTTCTTTTGTGAATACATAGAAATGACCACCACCACCTGTTTCTATGTACAGGGGGTGGATGTAGCTAGTGTCGAGCCAGAGACATCAGAAGTACAGCAGCAGACTGCTTCTGTCTCCCAAAGCCGGATCAAGAGCACAGGTGGACATAAGTGTCCCATTTGTGGTCAAGTGTACGCTGATGTAGCCCAGCACCTAAGGGTCACTGAAAATGTTACAAATAGAACCGAATTGGCTCTTTTGGCCAAACTTGCTCACCGACAGTAAGTATTTTGTTTTCACTTATCTAGGCTTAATTTGTACCTCCATCTGATGCACATGTTGAATTTCATTTAATTATTTCTATTTGCTTAAATGTCTATTTTAAAACAAATCAAAAGTTTCACTGTTTTACTTCTACAGCTTTACCGCAAATTTGGACTGCCCAGTCCGCTTCTGTAAGGCTAAACATATTAACAGACTAGACAAGCACCTGCAAAAGATCCACAACCTTAAGGTATGTTTTTGAAGTTAGTCCCTGTGTTGTTTTTTTTTTGTGTATTGGTGAAGTAGGTCTAGATATAACATCACCATTGAAGATTCCTATGTCCAGCTCTGGATTTTTTTTTTTTTTTTTAACATAAAAGGAGCTTACATGTAGAAGCTAAGATTTAAGTCATGTGTTGGTCTAAGGACTTGCTTAACTTCCAGTTTCTATCAAAGGATACTGTGGTGCATAGCTGTGGCAAATACAGTGCTAAAACCCTCCAGGGTTAGGGTTAGGGCCTTCACAGTCTTCACAGTGTTTGATGCATCTGTGGTCTTTAATTTGTTCTTGTGTAGTCAAAATAGGGGCAGAAATGCTGTTTATTTATTTCTACTCACTTTATAGGCAAATTTTTAAATGTGGTTAAATGATTAACATAAAACATTACATATATATTTTCAGAAACCTATGATTACACTTTACATGCAGAAGGCTAAGGATAGATACATTGCAAGGGAACTGGCACTCCTGAGGGCTTCCAACCCCACACCACCAATGGCCTCACATCTTGACGAGGTGGATGATGCGGCAGTTGAAGAGGGCATCAGGAGGGAGATAGAGGCAAAGTCACAAGCTGCTTCCCCTTCAGCCCCCTTTGCATCTTGTTTGACTGCTGTGTGTAGTTCTTCACCTGCCAGTAAAACTCACAGTGAGAACACCACCCCAAATATGGTTCCTCCTTCAAACTCTTCTAGTGAGGCTCACAGTGAGCATGCCACCCCAAATATGCATCCTTCTTCAAACTCTTCTGGTGAGGCTCATAGTGAGCATGCCACCCCAGATATGCATCCTTCTTCAAACTCTTCTAGTGAGGCTCACAGTGAGAACACCACCCCAAATATGGTTCCTCCTTCAAACTCTTCTAGTGAGGCTCACAGTGAGCATGCCACCCCAAATTTGCATCCTTCTTCAAACTCTTCTAGTGAGGCTCACAGTGAGCACGCCACCCCAAATTTGCATTCTCCTTCAAACTCTTCTAGTGAGGCTCACAGTGAGCACACCACCCCAAATATGGTTCCTCCTTCAAACTCTTCTAGTGGGGCTCACAGTGAGCATGCCACCCCAAATATGCATCCTTCTTCAAACTCTTCTGGTGAGGCCCACAGTGAGCATGCCACCCCAAATATGTTTCATCCTTCAAACTCTTCTAGTGGGGCTCACAGTGAGCACACCACCCGAAATATGGTTCCTCCTTCAAACTCTTCTAGTGAGGCTTACAGTGAGCATGCCACCCCAAATATGTTTCATCCTTCAAACTCTTCTAGTGGGGCTCACAGTGAGCATGCCACCCCAGATTTGCATCCTCATTCAAACTCTTCTAGTGAGGCTCACAGTGAGCATGCCACTCCAAATATGGTTCCTCCTTCAAACTCTTCTAGTGAGGCTCACAGTGAGCATGCCACCCCAAATATGTTTCATCCTTCAAACTCTTCTAGTGGGGCTCACAGTGAGCATGCCACCCCAGATTTGCATCCTCATTCAAACTCTTCTAGTGAGGCTCACAGTGAGCACACCACCCCAAATATGGTTCCTCCTTCAAACTCTTCTAGTGAGGCTCACAGTGAGCACACCACCCCAAATATGGTTCCTCCTTCAAACTCTTCTAGTGAGGCTCACAGTGAGCATGCCACCCCAAATATGTTTCATCCTTCAAATTCTTCTAGTGGGGCTCACAGTGAGCATGCCACCCCAGATTTGCATTCTCATTCAAACTCTTCTAGTGAGGCTCACAGTGAGCACACCACCCCAAATATGGTTCCTCCTTCAAACTCTTCTAGTGAGGCTCACAGTGAGCATGCCACCCCAAATATGTTTCATCCTTCAAACTCTTCTAGTGGGGCTCACAGTGAGCATGCCACCCCAGATTTGCATCCTCATTCAAACTCTTCTAGTGAGGCTCACAGTGAGCACACCACCCCAAATATGGTTCCTCCTTCAAACTCTTCTAGTGAGGCTCACAGTGAGCACGCCACCCCAAATTTGCATCCTCCTTCAAACTCTTCTAGTGAGGCTCACAGTGAGCACACCACCCCAAAGATGATTCCTCCTTCTCACTCTGCAATCGAGACTCCCTGTGCACATTTCACTCCAAATAGGCCTCCTCCTTCTCACACTGCGAACGAGGCTCCCAATGAGCATGCCTTCTCAGATGTGCATTCTTACTCTGTCAGCAAAGTTGCAACACCTGACAAATCGGCTATGCTAAAAAGAAAGCATCCTCTGCTGAGGGAACCTTCACCTGGCTGCAGGAACTGCCAGGTTTTGTTTGCTGAGCTAAAGGTGGTGAAGCGACAGTGTGAAATTGAAAGGAATGATGAGCTCAAGCAATTACATTCTTCAACAAATCGTTCAAATGTGAGTATTGTGTTATTTCTCTGATACATACAAGTCTGAAAACATCTTTCATTTACTTTTGATGAACAGATCTGCTTCTCATACTTTTCATTTCAGGCTGTTAAATATAGACGAAGAAAACCCTTCTCACCCAGTACAGCCCCTCACTATGGTAAATTTAACACTCCTTTTAAAATAATTACTACCAAACTTGAAGGATAGGTTACATTGTATCATTTTGCAGATTGTAAAACTGCAAGATATGATTTAAGATTTTACGGCATGAAAATTATATTTACTTTGATTCATATTCATGTCTTTTCAGTAAAACTAGTCGAAGAGTTTAGGGGCCATGTAGAAGGCGTGAACCCAAACAGGAAAGCCAGAGAAAATGCCAAGCAGCAAGCCACTCATATTATACACTTTCTGGAATTTATGGCAGACTCAGCAACTCCAAATGTTGATCTTCTTTTTCTTACAAACCATAGTAGAGTCCGTGAGTAAGTACTAAATTGTAGTGTCTGCAAGTAACCGCTAAATTGTATAGATTGTCAGTGTGAAATAGAGTAGGAGACATGGCCTAATTTGTATTTCTGACTTTACAGTTTTGTGGCGCACCTACAAGACAGAGAGTTTAAACCAACAACCCAGAGATTGTATTTGATGGATGTTGTGGCTTTCATGAAATACATTTTGAACATGTCGCCAGCATCTGTCAGACTCGGAACTAAAAGGATCAACGCTCTTTTGGTTGAATTTAGGGCTCGTCTCAGAGACATTGGGCGGGATGTAGTTGGGCACCAGCTCAAAGTGCGCTGATCAAAGTCTAGTAAGTTTGAGATACCTCCATTGCTTAACAACACATCATTAATGGAGAAACACATGTGTATAATAAATTGTATTTATAATTTCAGACAGACTTGTTGATGCCAGAAGACACAATTTGTTCATTGAAGTGGCTCCTGAGAATATTGCTGCAGCACTTGGTATGGATCTCTGCTCACTGTAATTATTTGATATGTAATTGGAACAAATGTCTTATAAAAGTTATTATATATATATATATATATATATATATATATATATATATATATATATATATATATATATATATATATATATATACCCAATCAGAATCAGAAAAGTTTTTATTGCCAGGTAAAGCAAAGGGTTACATGTTGCAAAACTTACATGTTGCAATTTACAATGAAGTGAAATTGAAGGAGACTGTCCAAACATATATACAGATAAAGTGTGTACACAATCGAGAATGATAATAAATATGTACACAAGTTTGAATGTGCATGAAAAGAAGAGCAATTTAGGATGTAAAGTTTGAGTGAATGTGGGTAAAGATAAAGAATTCAGTTTTTTATATTATAGAAACTTACACATACAAACTGGGTTTGTAGTTATGTGTAGTTCCGACAGCTAGGATATCTTCCAGTTTCTATATGTTAGAGTAAATACAGAGCTTAAACATAGCACCCTTGCAAATTCATAATGCCCAGCTCTGGGTTACGGTCTTCAGATTTTTACATTAGAGAAAATTATATGTAGACACTGGGTTTTTATGTATGGGTTTTATGCCTGGGTTGGACGACTTAGTTGTTGTCCATTTTGCATAGAATATGGCGGGCCTTTGTGGCTCTTCTGTGTTCAATGTGTTATCCTGTTGTGTTCCTTAATTAAAGGCCATCACCACAGCTTAAGTGTTAAAACTTTCTTTGCCTTCACAGACGATCTTGAGAAGCAACCAGAAAACCGAGCTATGCTGAAATTGTTTTTTGGATTTCTGTCTGGATACATCATTGCAATAACTGGCCACCGAAAGGGTGTTGTCATCAATATGACTACTGAAGAGGTTGAGACAGCAGAAAAAGCTAAGGATGGTGCCCGCATCATTCGTGTAAGTATGGGCATGTTTAAAAATGTACATTGTTCAATCAGTTCATAAGAAAGTGAAATCATGGCTCTTGATTTAATAGGTAGAACACCACAAAACTCAAAGGTACTTTGGGCAAGCAGCTATACCCCTCAAAGCAAACAAGTATGCCTGGTTCGAGCGTTACAACCAACTTCGAGAATATGTTAATGGAGGCTCAGAGGCATCTACTTTTTTCCACAATTCCACTGGAGGTGTCCTTTTGAAGCTGGATCAGTATTCCAAGGAGGCCTGGGAAGGAATTGATTTGGGAATTGCACCCACTTTCAATATGATGCGTTCTTCTCTTGCCACTTATGTGAGAAAACTCCTAATTTGTGTCTTTTTTAATACAGTGATGAACAAACAGTTGCATGTATTTTAGTATTGTGTAATTTTCTGATTTCTTTATTCTACCAGGCCAAGCGGCAACTGGGACATAAAACCTACAGGAAAGTGGCGACTTTTATGTGTCATGATGAACATACAGCCAAAAAATTTTACCAAGGTTAGTTTACTAATTTAATAGCATACCTAATGTTGTCGGAACTTGGATCCAGTTCAAGTGGACATATCACAGGGTGAAAGTTAAGTTTGTCTCTGTTTCCCCTTAGTTTTCCATGATCAATTAAACTATCAAATCAAACTTAGTAAAATATCAAATGAAACTCAGTAAACTATCAAAACTTAGTCAAAATAATGAGAGGTCAGTCAGCAGATGAGAAGGAGCAGGTCTTTATTCAGCAATGCACATAGTTACATGCATCCATGAGGAGAGCAGCTGGTCTGAAAAGCTGATCTGAAGAACTTTGAGAATTCCTTACTATTTATACACGTTTATTCTAATTCAGTTTTAACATTTCATCCCCCTTGTTTGGGCCCCTCCTTACCTAATTTACATATCTGTGGCCTTCTTCAGCTATCTCTACAGAACGTCTCGACTTCTTACCTTGTTTTTTGAACACGATGTTCTTTTCACCTCCTTGTGACTTATGACATAGTATTGACCTTTTCTAGACATTTGCAAGTTTGTTTAATGTTGCAAAGTCGGCATTATGGTTCCAGGTTCTTCTGCATTTTATTTGTCTAGCACGGTGCATAGCAAGCTTTGCAGTTTTACTGTTTTGTGTCCTCAGCGTTATTTCTGTTTACCGTCTGTTCAAATGTCCCAGTAACCACACTGTCTATCCTCCTGTCTGGTTTTTGTTCCTCCTTTTTTCATTCATTCATTCATTGTCTGCCGCTTATCCGAACTACACTCGGGTCACGGGGAGCCTGTGCCTATCTCAGGCGTCATAGGGCATCAAGGCAGGATACACCCTGGACGGAGTGCCAACCCATTGCAGGGCACACATACACTCTCATTCACTCACACAATCCTCCTTTTTTCAATCTTTCTTCAATCCAGCCTTTAAGCATTTCATAACCTGCATTTTAAGATTAAATAGCCTGCATTTTAAAATTAAATACTCGCATGATATGCACCTTACTCATCCAATTACCCATTAGCTCAATCGGCCAGTCGTGCTATCCCACTGATCCCAATGGATAGGCTGACTGACTAAACTGCAATTTTAAGCTGTAAGCTCCAAATGTTTTCAATAAATGTCTTTTCTCTTTTTTTCAATCTCAGTGTGGTTACTGTTATTATATTCTATTTGTATAATTTTAGTATTACTGCATATACATAGGGGGGCACGGTGGCTTAGTGGTTATCACGTTTGCCTCACACCTCCAGGGTTGGGGTTCGATTCCCGCCTCCGCCGTGTGTGTGGAGTTTGCATGTTCTCCCCGTGCCTCAGGGGTTTCCTCCGGCTACTCCGGTTTCCTCCCCCAATCCAAAGACATGCATGGTAGGTTGATTGGCATCTCTAAATTGTCCGGTGTGAATGTGTGTGTGTGTGTGTGTGTGCGTGCGCCCTGTGATGGGTTGGCACTCGTCCAGGGTGTATCCTGCCTTGATGCCCAATGACGCCTGAGATAAGCACAGGCTCCCCGTGACCCGAGAATAGTTCGGATAAGCGGTAGACAATGAATGCATATACATACTATCAGAGGTTATACTATACTGATTGTCATAAGCTTAGCCGTTAGATAGATGATAGGATAATAGATACCACTGCTCTTAAGTGAGTTATTACTACTTTGAAGATAAGCATGAATTTCCCGTAAATATTGCTATTTTAAAGATAAGCATTTATCATTAAATTTCTCTGACATCACTGTCAGCTTTGTTTGACTTTAGACCTTCACGCTGACCCTACAGATCTTACAGATCATCTTGACATCACAGTTGCCTTATATTACGAGTCTATGTCAGTCTGTGTAAGTCTATGTCTCCAAGCCATTGATATATTATTAAATGATTATTTTTAGTTAGTTACACTTCTCTTTTTTGGCTAGACAATATGCAAGCTTTTCCATTGTACTGATTCCACATCCTCTGTGCTTTCTGTGTCTGCACTTATTGTTTTTTCTTAAAGATAACACAGTAACCTAGCCTGCCCTCCACACTGTCTAGGCTTTGAGCCTTTAAGCGTTTTTATTTTATTTTATTTTATTATATGCCTGCTAAGCCTAGTGTTAAGATTACATAATCACATGATATGCTATGCTGTTACACTAGCACATTAATACTTATGGTTATGCTTGATTATCATAATTTTACATTAGGCAAAGCCTGCTACTATTCACTATCTATATAATTTTGATAGATAACCACTAATTTTAGACAAAGTATTGCTAATTTCAAACACAGCATAAAATATAAAACGAAGCATAAGTTTTTTCCGACATCACTCCTCCCTTTGAGTCTCACAATCAACCTGTACACGTCTTAAGTTCACTGCTCTGTGCTCTTATCCCTCATGAACTCTACATCATCCCACGTGACAATATACATATGGTGTTTATGCACAATGTCCTTATAGATGAGGTACACTTCTTTCTTCTGACCCGGCACTTTATGTACTTTTGAGAGTCTGTTGGAGCTCCTGGGAGAGGTTACTAGCAGTTCACCAGTGGCTCATCACTACACAGCCTAATGTATCACATGGATACTATCTAATGCTGGTTAGACATCAGAGACATTTATAGACCATGAATATATTCTAAGTTCCACTATATAATTAGTTTATATGATTCTTAACGTATCAAGTATGCTTTTATGACATCCTTTTCTTCTCCTCACCTAGTTTACTTATCTACTCAATTACATGTCACATTACACATCTCAATTACATGTTTCCATTAAATTTCAGATACATTAGACAATACATACACATTAACATCACTTTCCCCTATGACCCGCTGCTTCCCAAGGTGAACCAGGAGCAGGCGAAAAACCCTCAATTGCCAATCGTGAGGGAAAATTCCCACTATGCCCGCATGTTATTTTGAGCGACAGCCTGTTGTGCCAGGGTCACCAAACTCATATAAACACATACATTCATAATGCCCATATACACAGCTTTACAAAAGCATCGAATGTTCAGCTACAGGTTCTGTAGGTTGACTTCACATAAGACGTCAGAGCCAGTGCAAATATTCTAGCGGTTGGACGCATCGCTTCCATGCTAAATGTTCAGTCGTTGTTCATACAGCAAGGGTGAAAGACTCTCCACCTTGGCTCTGGGCCCTCATCCTCATACAGAATTTCATCAATGGTCATCATATTGCAGCATGCAACGTCCCAGAATAGAGTCCCCTGCTTGTCACGCCTCAGCTGTTCGCACGGAAGAATCCTCAGTCCACGATGGCAGTGCATGCACTGCTCTCTAAAAGGGGCTGTGATCGGGCTCTGGGAGATGGCCATAGGTCCTGCATACAACACTTAAACCAAGACACTGACAACCTAGACAGACATGGACATGGACATTCTCCTTTAACACTGAGTGACCTTAAAGGGACCTTCGCATCATGGTTCTTTCCAATGCTTACGCTTGAACCCTGATGTAGATGCAGTATCCAGGCTCTACTTGGAGTAGAAGTTGCTTTCGGCTGGTCCGCACAACAACTTGGCACAGGTTTTATGCCGGATGCCCTTCCTGCCACAACCCTCCCATTTTTCCAGGCTTGGGACCGCCACTGCATCCAGTGGCTGGGAATCGAACCTGTGCCTTCAGCATGATAGGCGAGAAACCTACCACTGAGCCACCAATGCCTCCCTCCAGGCTCTACTTGGAGTAGCTGCTCTAAATGGTCCCATGGGTTTTGCTATGTGACTACTGGGTGCCGTGAAATGTTTCCTAACATTGCGTACTGCGCAAAACTCTCACATTCTCAGGAATTTGTCCACCATACTTGCTAAGTATGGAGACCACCAGTCCTCTCTAATTGTCTCAATGATTTTCCTTCTGTCACAGTGATCTATCCCATGTGCCTCCCTAATCAACATTGTAAGAAAACTTAATGGGGCAACAAATACACCAACAACTTCTCCACATTCCAGATTTAGGGTCTAACACTGCTCCATGTTTCTTCCACAACTCTTTCTCCACTACAGTGGCTAACTCCTGAAATGCTATGACATCAGCTATTGTGATCTGTGGCTGTTCCTCATCGTCAGGCTCTCCTGACTGCATCATTACTTTGACACATGTATCACCTACTGCTGCCTTTTTAACTGCAGTGGGTGTGATTCTAAGTTTGATCTAGCTTTTAAATATTTTTCTGTCTCTTCAGCACACTCGTGGGGCTCCCTCTTCTGGGAGCACCAACTTATCTGCAGGGTTTATTGTGCGGAATTTTTAAATTGTTAGCTCGGGAGCTGATAGGATTACATCATAGCCCGTTCTTCGAGCATTAGTTATCACAAATTTTTAACTAGTCAGTAGCGCATGCAAGGCATGAGACGTGTACAGGGTCACTGGATGCCCCATGGTGATTGTTGATGCCTTCTGATAGGCAAATGCCATGGCTGCCAATACTCGATAGCATGGTGGCATGCCCTTCTCCACACTATCGAGAGCTGTGCTAAAGTAAGCTAAAGGTCTTTTCCCCATGCCTTCTTGTTCCTGTGCTAGTACTGCTGAAGCAAATCCTTTTCGTTCATATACATACAGATAGAACGGTTTGCCATAATCTGGACATGCCAGTGCCGGTGCAGATGACTAATCATTCTTTAACATATCAAATGCTGCTTCCTTAGTCCAAATTAACTTGGCACTAGACTTTGTTTGGTCAGCAGCTTTTACTATGTCTCTAAGAGGTTGTGTTTTCATAGCAAAATCACAGATCCATGGTCTGCTAAAACCAGCCAAACCCAAAAATAATAGCATCTGCTGGACAGTTTTTGGTCTGGGGGCTTTTCGAGTAGTCTCTACATGCTCTGGTGATATTTTTCATGTAGTGCCTTCGAGCACTGTACCTAAGTATTCAACTTTCTGCTGACGGAATTGTAGTTTTTCTTTGCTTACCTTATGCCTGTTTACTGCTAGAGTTTTCAGGACTTACACTGAGTCCTGTACACACTGCTCTTTAGACTGACTACAAATTAATAGATCGTACACGTATTGTAATATTGTGCTGGACATGTCCAAATCTTCCAGGTCTCTAGCTAAGACTTGGTTAAAAACTGATGAACTTTCACAGTAACCTTGTGGTAGTCGTGTGTACATGTATTGTTGTCCTCCATAGAAAAAGGCAAACAAGAACTGCAAAAATGTCGCAGAAATGTTAACGTCTGCCAAATGCCAGAAATGTAAATGTAAACTGTGAATCTGGATGCAATGGGACACTAAAGAATGCTGAGCACAGGTCAATTACCATGTACCATTTAGTTCCTTCTGGAATGTTAGATAACAGAGTGTGTGGGTCAGGAACTACTGGAGTTTCTGCTATTACCACTTGATTCACTGGTCCAGTGGACCAGTCTCCACTTATCAGAATTTGGTTTTCTGACCGGAAATATGGGTGTGTTGCATTGGCTCTTTGTTAAGACCAGAACTCTTACTTCTACCAGCCCTTCAATCGTTGGCCCTATACCTGCTATTGCTTCTTTTGACAGAAGATACTGTTTTTGATATGGTAACTGTGCTCCTGGTTTAAGCTGTATTTTAACTTATCCCCCTTTTTTTCCTCTGTGAGTTCACACCCTTCTGCCATTGTGGCAGTTGGTTCGTTTTATTCTTTTCTATCCTCACTTTTTCAGTTCTGTTTATCAATACTATCTATGGCTTCACCTCCTCTATTTCTTCCTGCCCTATTTTTAGAAACTTCCTATCTGGTGATACACTGACTCCCTGTCCTACCTGTGTCCACTGTTTTATCTGGCTCGCTTCCTTCACCATTGGCCCTAGCTCTTTTGATTCAAAACCTTGCCCAATCAGCAGTGAGACATGAGGAGCAGCATCTGGAATCTGGTACCACTGTTTGAGTTGCTTTGGCAATGGAAATGTTACTGCTGCTCCCTGAGGTTCCACTATAAAGTCTATGGTTTACAGAGTATACTGTGTCCTTGCCACGTGCTCATCCCACATGACCTCATATTCCTCATTCTGTTCTTCATCGTACATCATTGTGCAGTGCCACGGTTCTCTGCTTTCCTGACAATCAGGCCGCATTTTGATAAGTCAGGGTTTCCATTGTGCATATAAGTCCCTTATTCCGCCCTGCATTTTATCCAATTTCAGCCAGTAGACCTTGTCCATTACACATCGTTCCAGTTTCATTTCCATCATGACATATTGTTGAATCAGAAGTTCTGGGAGCTCCACCCACACTCCTCTTTCTCCGCAATGTATTTTAGCTCCCAATTTGCAGAGCACATCTCTTCCCAGTATATTCGCTGGAGTTTCTGGGGAGAACAGTAATGATTCTTGCACTGTCACTCCTTGTATATTCAGCTCCTGAGGCTCAGTAAATTGTAAAGTCTGCATTTTCCCTGAGAAGCCTATTGTTTTAACTGCTTTACTAGAGAAGGGGAGCTTTGAGTCTTCTTTGCCTATGCTTGTGAATGTTGCACCTGTGTCAATTAAGAATGGTCTTCCCACTACTACTGAAAGAGTGGGTTCTTGAGCGGGGTGCAGCGAGGTGGTACACTGCACGAGCTCCCCCTCTGGCTTCTCTGGGCCTCTTCACATACTTCCTGGGGTTGGCCCCATTGGGCCCACTCCCGAGTTCACTGGTCCTTGGGACTGTTGGTTAGGTCCCATCCAGGGCCCTGTCCAATTTCCTGCCCCTTGCCATTCTTGGTTTTGCTGAGGGTTGCCTCTTGTGGGCGCTATTGACCCCTCTTGTTGATAGGCATACGGGCAATCTCGTTGTATGTGACTTGGGTCTTAACACACCCAGCACCCTCCTCTTCTTCCTTGATTCATCGGAGTTCTTCCTTTCTTAGGTTGCTGAAATGCTCTTCCTCCCTGACCGCATCCTCGTCCCTGACCCCATCCTTGATTCTGGGGCAGGTACTGCCGCAGCGGGGGGTACATTGTCAACGGTGGAGGAGCGTAGTGCACCGGTTGTACCTGTTGTGGTGTCATGGCTGCTGACTGTGGCACTGGAAGTGCAGGCTGAGCTGCAGGGAGCGCTGTTGGCTGCGCCACCAATACTGCTGCCTGTTTTGCCATGTTCTTTTCTTCTTTCTTTTTCTCCATACTTTCTTGCTTGTTTCAGGTCAGCTCACTGAGCTGGGCCTTGTGGCGCTGCATAACTAAACTGTCAGCCGCTTTCTTTGCTTCCTTTTCCCTTCGTCTGTGTAGTTCCACATAATGTATTTATATTAGCCTCAAAAGTGGGCCAAGCCATTGTGCTCAGTCCCACCACTGTGTCCAGTTGATCTTGGACTTCCATTGGAAGAGCCTTCTTCACCATCATTCAGAACAGGGTCTGGCTTGCTGCTGTTTCATCCCATGCTCCTCCCATTTCTTCTCTCCCGGCCTTTTGTAGCTTCAACACAAACTCTGCTACATTTTCGTCCTCTTCCATTTTGATCTTTTCCACTCTTCCTGGATCCGCCCGTGTTGGATATCAATCTCTTAGAGAGTGTCAGATGCTATTACGGTGATGCCCAAATGATTTATGGTCATATATCTGTCTTTCTGCCTCTTTCTTCAGATTTACATTTTGAAATATTTCAATTATTTTTGCCTTTCCTAGCGATTGGGACAATATTTCCTTGATATCTCCCAGGGCTAATACTTGTCCCATTGTCTGCTCCTCAAATCGAGTGATCCATTTCTGGGCTCCTTCACAGATACTTGGCAGTCTGCCTATTAACCCCGTCAGGCCCAGGAATGACTTTGGGACATAGGCCACATTGTTTCCTTTTATCATCACTGGGAACTGGGACGCTGCCCCCTGGGCTTGCTCACTTCTTCCCTTATCGTATTCTGGGAGCCCCTCCTTTATCTCTTCCTCTTCTTCTGGTCTCTGTTTCTTGGATCTTGTTATCATGGTTGAAATCACCACAGAGCTCTTTGTTTTCTGTTGTTCTTTCTCTTTCATCTGATCCTGTACGTTCTTCAACTCGTCCATGGTTTTACTCAGTCTCTGGCCCAGCTCTTCTCGCATCTTTATCACCTCCTTGTGGAGTTGGAGCAGGCCCTCCTCCTTTTTGTTGCTCTCCGCTTGGCTCCGTTTTAGGAACTCACTATGTGAGTCATACAGATTCTTGACTGCTCCCTCTACTTGTCTTCGCACACTTCCATCTCGTTCCATTTCTTGTTCTATCTCTCTCATTCTTCTTTTTGTGTCCTCCAATTCTGTACTTGAATGTATTTGTCTGCTCTCTCAATTCTTTCATTGTTAGGAAGCTGTCATCAGTTTTTCTTCGCAACTCTTTTATTTGTTCCCTTATTCCTTGAATCTCATTGTCTCTTTGTTTTGTTATTGATGGTGTTAATGTCACTACTTCTGCTGTGTGATACTTCCCATCTTCTATTTCAGCTTCGTTTTCCTTTCCCTGTTCATTGCACTGGTTTTGTTCTTCCTGGTTCAAGGGGATTTTCTCTCTTTCCGTTTCTCTGTTCCCCTTGTTTTGGGTGGATATGCTCGTTTTTCTGTCTCCATCCTTCCCTTCATTCGGGTTATTCTTTGTCAAAAGTCTGCCCTCTTCTTCACTCCTTTCTGGTGGTTGACGACCCTCTCTCCTTGCATTTCCTGGATAGGGTGTGCTTGTTTGACATTCCAGGTTCGGCCACTGTATTTCTTCCTTATAAGTTCTCTTGATGCTCTTTCCATTCCCCAGTTCTACTCCTGGTCTGCCATACGGCTCCAGATCCCATGCCAAGTTTTCCCAATTTTCCTCTTGGAACCTCTTTAGGTCGGGATACATCCGCTTTTGCTCTTGTTCTGAGGATTGCGCTGTATTTTCTTCTCTGTCTTTGCCTTCACATGGCCTGCATATTAACTGGCCTTTGAGGTGGCCATCTAGTATTTCCAGACTTACTCTCTGTGGCTGTTCGCTTTTCGTAAGGACATAGATTCGTGCTTTCTGTGTATCAGACATTTCTCCGTATGGGGTGACGTCTGCTCCACAAGCTCCTCTGCCGGTGGGGCTGTAGCTTTTTCTTTCCTTTCTTCCCTGAATGCCCTTTGGCTTTTTCCTTCTATTTCAAATGGTCTCGCTATCATCTATCTATCTATCTAATATATATATATATATATATATATATATATATATATATATATATATATATATATATATATATATATATATAGTCCCCCCCCAGATTGCTTATTATATATTATTTTCAGTTATTATATTATTATTAGTAATGCTGTTCCCAGACCTGTCTCACACAACATTGCCCTGGGTTTGACTGTATCGGCAGCCTTCAGCTTTTAACAATAGTTACTCTGTGTTGGACGAACAACTCCATTAAAACTCTCAGTTATGAGTTCAAATAATAAATTTAATTAATTAATTAATTAATGCTAATGCTAAATGCTAATGCTAATTAACCTTAATGTACTTTAAGGGATAATACTTAGAGGGGTTTATTTGGCTGAGCACTCGAGGTTCCCAGAGTTTCTTGAGCTATTTCCTCCTAATGTACTTTAGAAAAATGGTGACTGGTTTTTGTCAATGTATTTCTAATTTGTCAATTTATTAATAATCTACCAATTATTAACCAATTTATTAATTTGTTATTTAATTAATTAGTAATTTTCCAATTATCTAAATGTACTAATTAATCAATTACTTTATTACTATGATTTAAGCCGCAAGTCCATAAGGGTCAAGGGTCACCCAAGCAAAAATTCACAGAACCTATACCACTATAACAGATTATAATTAAGAGAACTACCCTTATACCACAGTATAATCAAAAAAGCCAAATCAGTCCTTATCACAACCATCAATATCTTTAACCAATTCAACCAGTTAACATTCTAGTAATCAACCATTAAATCCTTCTTCCATTATTAAAACAATACTCAATTATATGTTCATGTACTATAATGTACTATCATATGTTCATACAATACACGTTCATAAGTATATGCAATACAATGCTCAATAACATAAGCAATATCTAGTATACTGCAATAAACAGCAATAATTGAATAATCAAATGCAATAAATCAGCATTAATGCTATAAATTAGCAAATATTATCAGCAGTATCAGCAAGCATCCATCTATGCAATAATATCCACAAAGCAATAGGACAAAAAATCAGAAAGCAAGCTGATACATAAACCGAATGGGGAAAAAGGAAAAATCATGCAAGATTTAATAAACAATTAATCCATCAGCAGACCCCTATCAAAGAATCAATACATTAACTGTTTACTGCTCAATAAACAGTTAACCCTAACCCTACTGCTCAATATGCTTCTTCTTCTTTCGGCTTTTCCCTTCAGGGGTCGCCACAGCGAATCATCTCTCTCCACCTATCCTATCCTATCTTCTGCATCCTCAAACCTTGCACCCACTAGCTTCATATCCTCATTTATTACATCCATATACCTCCTCTTTGGCCTTCCTCTTTGCCTCCTGCCTGGCAGCCCCATGTCCAACATTCTCCTACCAATATACTCACTGTCCCTCCTCTGAACATGTCCAAACCATCTTAATCTGGCCTCCCTAACTTTGTCCCCCAAACGTCCAACATGAGCTGTCCCTCTGATGTACTCATTCCTAATCCTGTCCAATCTTGTCACTCCCAAAGAGAACCTCAACATCTTCAGCTCTGCTACCTCTAGCTCTGACTCCTGTCTCTTCCTCAGTGACACTGTCTCTAAACCATACAGCATGGCCGGTCTCACCACTGTCCTGTACACCTTCCCCTTGATTCTCGCTGATATTTTCTGATCGCACAGAACTCCCGACACCTTTCTCCACCCATTCCAACCTGCCTGCGCTCACTTCTTTACCTCTTTCCCACACTCTCCATTACTCTGGACTGTTGACCCCAAGTATTTAAACTCCTGTACCTTCTTCACCTCTTCACCCTGTAACCTTACTGTTCCACTTCCCTCCCTTTCATTCACACACATGTACTCAGTCTTACTACGACTGACCTTCATTCCTCTTCTCTCCAGCGCAAACCTCCACCTCTCCAGGTTTTCCTCCACCTGCTCCCTGCTCTCACTACAGATCACAATGTCATCTGCAAACATCATTGTCCAAGGAGACTCCTGTCTGACCTCCTCTGACAACTGGTCCATCACTATAGCAAACAGGAAGGGGCTCAGAGCCGATCCCTGATGCAGTCCCACCTCCACATTGAACTCCTCTGTCTGACCTACAGCACACCTCACCACTGTCCTGCTCCTCTCATACATGTCCTGCACCACTCTGACATACTTCTCCGCTACTCCTGACTTCCTCATACAGTACCACAGCTCTTCTCTTGGCACCCTGTTATATGCTTTCTCCAAGTCTACAGACACACAGTGCAACTCCTTCTGACCATCCCTATACTTCTCCATCAAAATCCTCAGAGCAAAAATTGCATCCGTTGTGCTCTTTCTGGGCATGAAGCCATACTGCTGCTCACAAATTTCCACTACCTTCCTTAACCTAGCTTCCACTACTCTTTCCCATACCTTCATTGTATGGCTCATCAACTTTATCCCCCTATAGTTACTGCAACTCTGCACGTCACCCTTATTCTTAAAGATCGGCACTAACACACTTCTTCTCCATTCCTCAGGCATCCTCTCACTCTCTAAAACCCTGTTGAACAAATTAGCTAAAAATTCCACTGCTGCCTCTCCCAGACACTTCCAGACCTCCACCGGAATGTCATCAGGACCAACTGCCTTCCCACTTTTCATCCTCTTCAAAGCCTTCCTGACTTCATTTTTTCTAATCTTATCTACTTTCTGTTCCACAGAGTTCACCCCTTCTACTCTTTTTTCCCTCTCATTTTCCTCATTCATCAGCTCCTCAAAGTATTCCTTCCATCTCCTCTGTACACTCTCCTCACTTGTGAGCACCCTTCCATCTCTATCCTTAATAACTCTAACTTGCTGCACATCCTTCCCATCTCGATCCCTCTGCCTAGCTAACCTGTACAAGTCCTTCTCTCCTTCTCTAGTGTCTAACCTAGTGTACAACTCTTCATATGCCTTCTGCTTGACCTTAGACACCTCCCTCTTCACTCTGCGCTGTAACTCCTTGTATTCCTGTCTATTCTCTTCAGTCCTGTCCATGTCCCACTTCTTCTTGGCTAACCTCTTCCTCTGGATACTATCCTGAACTTCCTCATTCCACCACCAAGTCTCCTTATCTTCTTTCCTCCATCCAGATGACACACCCAGCACCTTTCTCCCTGTCTCCCTGATCACTTCTGCTGTAGTTTCCCAGTCATCTGGCAGCACTACCTGACCACCCAGAGCCTGCCTCAACTTCTGTCTAAATTCCTCACAACATTCCTCCTTTTTCAGCTTCCACCACTTGGTTTTCTTCTCTATCTTTGACCTCTTCATCTTACAGACCATAAAAGTCATCCTACACACCACTATCCTATGCTGTCTGGCTACACTCTCTCCCACTACCACTTTACAGTCACTAATCTCTTTCAGATTGCCTCTTCTACATAGAATGTAGTCTACCTGTGTTCTCCTACCTCCACTCTTGTAAGTCACTCTATGCTCAGCCCTCTTCTGAAAATAAGTGTTAACCACACCCATGTCCATCCTCTTAGCAAAGTCCACTACCATCTGTCCTTCAAGGTTCCTTTCCTTAACTCCAAACTTGCCCATCACCTCCTCATCACCTGTGTTCCCCTCGCCAACATGTCCATTAAAATCCGCTCCTATCACCACTCTCTCACCCGTGGGAATACTCTCCATCACCTCATCTAATTCACTCCAGAATCTCTCATTCTCCTCTAACTCACAACCTACCTGTGGGGCATAACCACTAACAACATTCAACATCACCCCTTCAAACTCTAACTTCAGACTCATCACCCTGTCTGACACTCTCTTCACCTCCAGGACATTCCTCACAAACTCCTCCTTCAGGACCACACCTACCCCATTTCTCTTACTATCCACACCATAATAAAACAGCTTGAATCCTGCTCCTATACTACGAGCCTTGCTACCCTTCCACCTGGTCTCCTGTACACACAGTATGTCCACCTTCCTTCTCTCCATCATATCAGCCAGCTCTCTACCTTTCCCTGTCATAGTACCAACATTCAGAGTTCCTATTCTCAGTCCTACACTCTTACCTTTCCTCTTCTCTCTCTGTCTGCGCACTCTCCTCCCTCCTCTACTTCTTCGACCAACAGTAGCCCAATTTCCACCGGCGCCCTGTAGGTCAACGGCGCCGATGGCGGTCGTTGTTAACCCGGGCCTCGACCGATCCGGTATGAAATTCGTACTGACGATTCGCATGGTTAAATTTTTTACGCCGGATGCCCTTCCTGATGCAACCCTCTCTATTTATCCGGGCTTGGGACCGGCACAGAAGTCACTGGACTGTGACCCCCATGGCTAGATTATCCAGTAACCACAATAACTACTTAATACTACTGCCCCACCTCAATTGCTGCCACTTCCCCTAGAGGGCACTGCTGCTCTTGTGGGATGTGATGGTATGTATATGTATGTGCACTACACAACTACAAAGACACGCGTGTGAACTGTGTGTGTGTGTGTGTGTGTGTGTGTGTGTGTGTGCTCGCGATGACAGTCAGCAATCTTGTCTACCCAGCAACAGTTGACAGAACTTTTTCTTTCCGGCCCTAACTTTTTATTGCCCCACCTATTCCAGCCACTCTTCCTCTAGTATTTTTAATATGTATGAATGTTAGAAAACTAGTTAATGCGTTTACTTTGTCTCCAAACCAGGTTTTGGAGCTCATCATTCATGACTTTGTCTCCTTATATACGGAGCTCATAGGTCCCTCTATTAGGAACGAATCTCACATTCACACTTTCTCTCCTTATTTATGGAGCTCATCAATCTCAGCACTCTCATCAGCGTGATCTCAATCTGTCGTAGTTCCGTCATTGAAGGATGATCCAGGGACAGTACAGACAACAATCAACAGCGAAACCCAGAGTTTATCCTTAATCATGCATTCCCATACAGACATATAATTAATAAAGACAATGATTTATATGTGGATCTGTGGGCTTTTGTGCTTCAGGCCTCAGGTAAGGAGAGTGGCTTACACACACACATGGCCTGCACAGGAAGTCTGGACAGGAAATCTAAACGGGAAGTTGCAACAAACACACACACACACTGTGACGGCGCGCCGCCAGCGCCGGAAGAAGCCGGATCCATTCGCGGAACCGGCGAGAGAGAGAGAGTGAAAGAGGAAACAGTCAGAGAGTCGGCAACAGGGAAGCAGTAAATCCAAACGTTAACACAGAAAGGGTAATCCAAAAGAGTAATCCAGTCCGAAAGCAAAGTCCAATAACCAATCCAGAAATGAAAGCCAGTCCAGGTCATACACAAAAATCCAGCCAAAGTATCACGTAGATAGCGCTCAATACGTCCCATAAGAAAACAATATCTCGCGGCGAGCAGGAAGTGCGCACCCGTATTTGAGCCCGCCGAAACCGGAAGTGGCTCAAAACGCGGGCGACAGCTCCCTCTCGCGGTCGGATCTCGGGCGAGCTGTGACAGAGCCCCCCCCTCTAGGAACACCTCCGGGGGTTCTGCGCCGGGCCTGGTGGGGTGGTCGCGGTGGAAGTCCTCACACAGTGAAGGATCCAAGATGTCCGAGGCGTCCACCCACGATCGCTCCTCGGGGCCGTATCCCTCCCAGTCCACGAGGTATTGGAGGCGTGACCGCAGCCGTCTGGAATCCAGCAGGGATCGCACCTGGTACGCCGGCAACCCCTCGATGTCCAGGGGCGGCGGTGGGTCCCCACCGACCACCGACTCTCCTGCGGAAGCGTGCGCTGGCTTGAGAAGGGACGCGTGGAAGGTGGGGCAGATGCGATATGACGCCGGGAGTCGGAGTCGATACGCCACCGGATTCACCTGACGGGTGATCTCGAACGGGCCGATGAACTTGGGGCTGAGCTTCCGGCAGGGCAGCCTGAGGCGGAGGTTCCGGGTGGACAACCACACCATCTGCCCGACCTGGTAGGCTGGGTGTGGGCGACGATGTCGGTCGGCCTGGATCCTCTGCCTCCTCACCGCCCTCTGCAGCCGCACATGGGCCCGCTCCCAGACCTCCTGACTGCGTCGGTACCACTCCTCCACAGCCGGGACGCTGGAAGGTTCCCCTGACCACGGGAACAGTGGGGGCTGGTACCCCAGCACACACTGAAAAGGCGTTAGGCCTGTGGAGGAGTGCGTGAGGGAGTTCTGGGCGTACTCGGCCCAGGGCAGGAACTCGCTCCATCTTCGTTGCTCCCTGCTGCAGTAACTCCGCAGGAAGCGGCCTATCTCCTGGTTAAGGCGTTCTGCCTGCCCATTAGATTGGGGATGGTGGCTCGAGCTTAAGCTCACCCCGATGTCCAGTCGCGCGCACAGCGCTCTCCACACCCGAGAGGTGAATTGCGGACCTCGGTCCGACACAATGTCCTCTGGGAGCCCAAAGTTCCTAAACACATGGGCGAACATGGCGTCCGCCGTCTGCATGGCCATGGGCAACCCTTTGAGGGGAACCAGCTTGCACCCTTTGGAGAAGCGGTCCACCACCACCATGATAGCCGTAAATCCCTCCGAGTCTGGCAGGTCCGTGAGGAAATCCACGGAGAGGTGCGACCAGGGACGCCGTGGAACCGGAAGGGGCTCCAGAAGTCCCTCGGGACGCTGACGACTCGTCCGTGCCTGGGCACAGGTGGCACATTGTCGGACGAAGTCCTCAACCTCAGGCCCCAAGGAGGGCCACCAGAATCGGCGGCTGACCAGCTGAGCAGATCGGCGGGCACCCGGATGTCCCGAGCTGGGTGCCTCGTGCACCCACCGCATCACCTGGGTCCGGAACTGCGACGGGACGAAGAGTCGACGTGGGGGACAGTCAGCGGGAGGCGGTTCCTCGGCGTGGGCCCGCCGAATCTCGCCCAGTAGGTCCCACCGGACCGGAGCCAGCAGAGCGGTGGCCGGAAGGATGAGCTCGGGTTGTCCGAGGTCGCCAGCCCCCTCGGACTGCCGAGACAGAGCGTCCGCCTTGCCGTTCTTGGACCCTGGGCGGTAGGACACGGTGAACTGGAACCGGGTGAAGAATAGGGCCCACCTGGCTTGTCTGGGGTTCAGGCGTTTGGCCCCGCGCAGATACTCCAGATTGCGGTGATCAGTCAGAACCTGGAACGGGTGGCGCGCTCCCTCCAGCCAGTGGCGCCACTCGTCCAGCGCTGCCTTGATGGCCAACAGCTCCCGGTTGCCCACATCGTAGTTGACCTCCGCGGCCGTGAGCTTCCGGGAGTAGAAGGCACAGGGGTGTACCTTCCCGGGGTCGCCGTGTCGCTGGGAGAGCACCGCTCCGAGCCCGCTGCTAGAAGCGTCCACCTCTACCACGAACGGCTTATCGGGGTCAGGGTGGCATAGAATGGGGGCCGTGGTGAAGCAGTCCTTGAGTCTTTGGAAGGCCACCCGAGCCTGGCCCGTCCAGTTCAGTTTCTTGGGTTTCCCCCTTAGGAGGGAGGTAAGCGGGGCAGCCACCGAACTGTAGCTCCGGATGAACCTTCGGTAGAAATTAGCGAACCCCAAGAACCGCTGTAATTCCTTAATGGTGGCTGGAGCAGGCCACTCTGCCACGGCCCGAACCTTGTTCGTGTCCATCTCCACTCCCCGCGGGGAGATTACATACCCCAGGAAGGTCACCGTGGTCCGGTGGAACTCGCATTTCTCCAGTTTTACGAATAGGTGAAAGCGCTGCAGCCTGGCGAGCACCTCCCGGACTTGGCCCACGTGTTCCTCCATGGAGGTGGAATACACCAGTATGTCGTCGATGTAGGCGATGACGCCCCTCCCCAGAAGGTCCCGAAACACCCCGTTAATAAGGGCCTGGAAGACCGCCGGAGCGTTGGTGAGACCAAAGGGCATCACGCAGTACTCGTAGTGCCCATGCGTCGTGTGGAACGCCGTCTTCCACTCGTCGCCCTTTCGGATACGAACCAGGTTGTAGGCGCTCCGAAGGTCGAGTTTAGTGAACACCCGGGCCCCCCGCAGCTGCTCCAGTGCCGCAGGTACTAGTGGCAAGGGGTAAGGGTACCTGACAGTGATGGCGTTCAGGCCCCGGTAGTCGATGCACGGGCGGAGCCCCCCATCCTTCTTCTCAATGAAGAAGAACCCTGCGGCGGCCGGTGACGTAGATGGCCGGATGTGGCCCGCTGCCAAGGCCCCCTCGATATAGTCCTCCATAGCCTTGGACTCAGGGAGGGACAGGGGGTAAATCCGGCCCTTGGGGAGAGACGTATTGGGCAGCAGGTCAATGGCACAGTCCCACTCCTGATGCTCCGGCAGGTGTGACGCCCTTTCCTGACTAAACACTCCTTCAAAGTCTGTATAAGGCTGCGGAAGGCGTATGTGAGTCCCGGTGTCCGCTTTCTCGACGCTGCACATCCCACAGGACCTGGACACTGGGTTCCTCAGGCAGTTTCTCAGGCAGGCCGGCGACCAGCGCGTCAGTTCCCCCGCGCGCCAGGAGATCTGGGGGTCGTGGCGCCTTAGCCACGGGAACCCCAGAATGACAGGGTTCTCCGGGGAGGAGGTTATGTAGAAAGTCAGCCTCTCGTGGTGGAAGAGGCCCACCTGGAGACCCAGTGGCTCTGTCTGGCGTCGGAGGTAGCCCTCGCCAATCGGCTGACTGTCAATGGCCGTGATCCTCAAAGATGGTACACAGGGGGAGGTGGAGATGCCCAGTTCCTCCACCCACGCCCCGTCGACAAGGTTCACGGCTGCCCCGGAGTCAATTAACGCTGGAACGTGGACACAACGGTCAGCGAACAGCAGAGACACAGGAATGGTGAGACTCGTTAATAGTGAGCGGTCACCCACCTGGAAATCAGCGGCTCTCTCTGGACAGCGGGGACTTAGATGGCCAGTGGACCCGCAGTTGTAGCACCGCCTCGGGGGTCCCCGGGGTCGACGTTCCTCCTCCGCCAACCTAGATCTCCCCAGCTGCATGGGTTCTGGGTCCCTATCGCCCCGCCCCGGGCAGTCCATTCTGACGCGGGGACGGGCGGAGGCCATGTCGGAGGCCCCGGTCCGGCGTTGGCGCCGCAGGTTGTCCAGGCGAATCGCTGTGGCCACAAACTGGGAAAGGGACGTGGCCTCCACGTGGCATGCGAGTTCCGTCTGAAGGGCGGGGTTCAAGCCGGCGCGGAACACGGCCCAGAGCGCTGCGTCGTTCCACTCCGACTGCGCCGCTAGGGTACGGAACCGGATAGCATAATCGGCGGCGGACTCTGAACCCTGACGGATCTCCATCAGCTGGACCGATATGTCCTTGCCGCCCGCGGGATGTTCAAACACCTCACGGATAGCTTCCTCGAAGTGAGCATAGGAAGCCCGTATCAGAGGGTCGGCGTCCCACACCGCCGAAGCCCATTCGAGGGCTTTCCCCATGAGCAGGGACAGCAGGAACGCGCACTTAGTCCCATCTTCACTATACATCCCCGGTTGGTGAGAAAAAAAAACCCCACACTGGCGGAGAAACCCACGACAGCGATCGGCGGAGCCATCAAATTTATCCGGTAGTGCTAACCGGGGTGACTCACCGCGAGCGATAGGCGATTCCCGCGGCGCGGTAGCGGTCGCGCTGCTCAGCTGGGCCGTTAGCGCTTCCAGCTGAGCCTGAAAGG
The DNA here is from genome assembly GCA_033459395.1 of Hemibagrus guttatus. Classification (NCBI taxonomy): domain Eukaryota; kingdom Metazoa; phylum Chordata; class Actinopteri; order Siluriformes; family Bagridae; genus Hemibagrus; species Hemibagrus guttatus. The sequence continues at coordinate 2,685 of JAUCMX010000050.1, read as the reverse complement.
CGCGGATGAGCGAGTCCTGCCGCACGATGATTTCGCGCAGCTCCGCTGGATCCGTGGGAGGCGAGATATTCTGTGACGGCGCGCCGCCGGCGCCGGAAGAAGCCGGATCCATTCGCGGAACCGGCGAGAGAGAGAGAGTGAAAGAGGAAACAGTCAGAGAGTCGGCAACGGGGAAGCAGTAAATCCAAACGTTAACACAGAAAGGGTAATCCAAAAGAGTAATCCAGTCCGAAAGCAAAGTCCAATAACCAATCCAGAAACGAAAGCCAGTCCAGGTCATACACAAAAATCCAGCCAAAGTATCACGTAGATAGCGCTCAATACGTCCCATAAGAAAACAATATCTCGCGGCGAGCAGGAAGTGCGCACCCGTATTTGAGCCCGCCGAAACCGGAAGTGGCTCAAAACGCGGGCGACAGCTCCCTCTCGCGGTCGGATCTCGGGCGAGCTGTGACACACACTACTCAAACTCATAAAGTCAAAAAAATATTTTGAGTCTAGATTTACTGCAGAAATAGGGACTTTTACATGTTTTTCTCATTATTAGGCCATATTAATTTTCCACACCACATTTGTAACTCCTTTAGCTACATATTTAGTATTTTCAAAGACTGTAACACAAAATATCTGAAAACACTAACAGTCAATATACACAAAAATATACAATATATAATAAAAATATTATATACCTATATCATTGCTGTATTACAATTAGTATTATACTGTATTATATCAATACCTATTAAAGTTATTATATTATATTATATACTTAAATCATATTATCACTATAGTAAAAATACTATATTTACCTCCTTTTTCCGCTTTTTTCACAACTTTCTACTTATAACACCCTCATTAACTATCCAATCATCCAGACTCCCAAATCTCACTCTATCTTTATTCCTCCTAACACAACTCCCAAACATACACAACAACCTCTGCTACTAGTAGCAATTCTTCTTCTCTTAAGTTCACGTTCAAAACAAAGGCAGAACAAACACACCAGTTCACAATTTCTTATTAACACATTACACATTACATTTTATCGGGTCCCACCCTGCATAATCTATTGCATCGACTCTCCGACCATCGGGTCCCAGCCTGTCTGAAAACTATATAGCGTTTTCGGCAGTGATGCTCTGACCTCGGGTCCCGTACTGCGACTAAACCTATTTACTGCAGTGACGCTCTGACTCGGGTCCAGCTCTGCACTTGAAAACTATATAGCATTTTCGGCAGCGACTCTCCGACCTCGGGTCCCACCCTGCTACTAAAGCTAACCCTATTTATGCAGTGACTCACCGATCGTCCCTCCCAAGCAGACCTGTTCTACCCTGAACAGCGGTATCTAGGGACAAAACCGTGTACTTTTCCACCTGCCCGTGCAGTCCTGGTTAGTGGGGTTTCCCAGCCCACACACCAGCGGTAATTTTTACTGGATCCAAACACTCGCCCATTCAGACCTATTCACAGAGTAGACACACTATCATCACACCTGGACATGCTCTTTACAATATGAATAGCGGTATCCACGAGACTTCCTTTCACACACACATTCACAGTTATCTGCCCGTTCTCATCCGCTCTTTTGTCTCTCCTTTCTTCCACCCTCTAGTTCCTGGCGTGAGACCAAAACACCCGACACCTTCAAAAGGGCCGCTCTACTCAGACCACAGACTTTGAGTAACAGGTGTCTGCTTACCTTTCAGTTTTGATGCCGGCAATCTGTAGCCTGGCGCAGTTGTGGTCCTAGATCAGGCCTCGAATTCAGCCTTTCACACCAGATCCTGTTCGTGACGCCAATAAATATGTCGGAACTTGGATCCAGTCCAAGTGGACATATCATAGGGTGAAAGTTAAGTTTGTCTCTGTTTCCCCTTAGTTTTCCATGATCAATTAAACTATCAAATCAAACTTAGTTTACTGAGTTTCATTTGATATTTTACTATCAAAACTTAGCCAAAATAATGAGAGGTCAGTCAGCAGATGAGAAGGAGCAGGACTTTATTCAGCAATGCACATAGTTACATGCGTCCATGAAGAGAGCAGCTGGTCCGAAAAGCTGGTCTGAAGAACTTTGAAAATTCCCTACTATTTATACACGTTTATTCTAATTCAGTTTTAACATTTCATCCCCCTCGTTTGGGCCCCTCCTTACCTAATTTACATATCTGTGGCCTTCTTCAGCTATCTCTACAGAATGTCTCGACTTCTTACCTTGTTTTTCACCTCCTTGTGACTTATGACCTTTTCTAGACATTTGCAAGTTTGTTTAATGTTGCAAAGTCAGCATTACAGTTCCAGGTTCTTCTGCATTTTATTTGTCTAGCACGGTGCAAAGCAAGCTTTGCAGTTATACCATTTTGCATCCTCAGCGTTATGTGTTTACCGTCTGTTCACATGTCCCAGTAACCACACTGTCTATCCTCCTGTCTAGTTTTTGTTCCTCCTTTTTTCAATCTTGGTGCAAATCTTGGGCTCTAAGCCTTTAAGCGTTTCATAACCTGCATTTTAAGATTAAATAGCCTGCATTTTAAGATTAAATAGTCGCATGATATGCACCTTACTCATCCAATTACCCATTAGCTCAATCGGCCAGTTGTGCTATCCCACTGATCCCATTGGATAGCCTGACTGACTAAACTGCAATTTTAAGCTGTAAGCTCCAAATGTTTTCAATAAATG